>PVKS010011876.1:0-55347 GCA_004027875.1 Aplodontia rufa | reverse complement strand
TGAGCTCTTCTGGGGGAAAATGCAAAAGGTAAAATTCAAGGTGGATATCCATGATCTGGTTTTTCCCCTCAATGACAAAATTTATATCCACTGATTGATAATGTTTTGATAATGTTTCTCCCTCAACTGTATTTCTATATTCTAATATAAAAAAAAAAGTACTCATCTAAGAATGACATAGTATTTATTTGACTTTGTATCAACCAGGATATCACTGTCCTAATTTTACCACTCTTCTATTTGGACCATAAGTCCTAACTACTATAAAAAGATGTGTTACTTTTTGAGGATGTTCTATGTGATATCAAAGTTTCAAAACCCACAACTACCTATTCTTTCAAGTTTACCACATTGCTTCTACCTTCCTTTTCATTGCCAAAGTCTACAAAGTAGATCAAACACTACTGATCTAGTTTTCATTCCAGGACCTTTTAAAAGGCATGAGTTTGTAAGTAATATAGGCAAAACATTTTACTTATCATATTCAGTGAACCCTATATTTTATATAATTAAAGGCATAAATGTACCCAAATGAGAATTTTAAAAAAGTTTCTTGTTGGGCACAGCAGCCTACACCTGTAATCCTAGTGAATCAGGAGACTGAAGTAGTAAGGCTCACAAACTTGAAGCAAGCCTGGGGAATTTAGCAAGGTGCTGTCTCAAAACGAAAAGGGCTGGGGATGTAGTTCTATGGTAGAGCACCCCTAAATTCAATCCCCAGTACCAAAAAATAAAAAGCTTCCCTGTTAAATTCTCCAGGGCCAAATTGAAAAATCCTTGTTATTCAAAACTTATAGCTCCCAACAAGACTAATCTGTGTCTTGTTGGCAAAAGTAAAAACAAAGCTTACAGAAATGTAACTCCCTTATCAAAGAAGCACCCACACATATCTATGGCAATATAGACAAGTCAAAGGAAGAAAGGGGCAAGGTACATTACTAACTCAGCATGAACAAGAATGCATGATACATCTGACCACAAAGATGTAACAACCTAATGTTTAACAAAACACAAGTAAGCTTAGAGATTTTTCACAACTTTGAGAAGAATATTTTGAATTTAGTTTACGTTACTTTTTATAAAATACATTTTTTGGAAAGTTGAGTAATTCTTTTTTTGTTTTTCGTTTTTTGCAGAGCTGATGACTGACCCAGGGCCTTACACATGACAATCAAACGTTGAGTTGAATAATTCCTATTTGTAACACTAATAGTTCAAGTTTCAGAATCAGGGCAATTAATGTAAAGATGAAAAGTGGCCTATTACAAAAAACATTCAAAAAATTTACTTTGAGGTCTAGAAACATGGTTTAACTCACAGTTTTTGATATCAGACTATCAGGTACCTACTATCAAGTATGGGTGAAAAAAATGAGTGAAAAGTGTGGAATTTTTTTTTTAGATATCTCAAAAGAAAAAATGAGTCACATTTATTTTAGGTTCATTTTAAGTTTAAGTATCTTTCTTTCCCCTTCTTTTATGGGGGAGTATTCGTAAGTTTCAGCACTTAATTACGTCTTACTACATCTATGTTGAAGTCTTAAGTGCTCTACGAAAGGGCTTCTATTAAAGCCAAAGGAGCTGGGCACAGTGGTGCACAACTGTAATCCCAGTGACTCGGGAGGCTGAGCCAGGAGGATTGCAAGTTCAAAGCCAGCCTCAGCAACTTAGTGATACCTATCTCAAAATAAAAAATACAAAGGCCTCAGGATGTGACTCAGTGGTTAAGCACCCCTGGGTTCAATCAGTGTTACCAAAAAAAGAAAAAAAAAAAGAAAACAGGAATTTGAGATTACTGATCATGTGCCTTTTTTTTTTTTTTTTTAAGAGAGAAGTACAGTGAGAGAGTGAGAGAATCAATTTTTATTGAGTTTTTTCACATGGTTTTCGTTGCTCTGACATGGGTGCTGGGGTTTGAACCTGTGTATTCTTGCATGCCGGGCAAGTGCCGTAACCTCCGAGCCACCACTCCAGTCTCAGTCATGAGCCTTTTAAAAAGAAGATACACCTGCTTTTTTTTTTCTTTTCCTTTTTTTATTAGAGCTTTATGATTATACATAGTAGCTAGGTTCATTCCAGCAAACTCACACATGCATGGAAGTCAATTTCAGTTAAGATATACCTACTCTTAAATATATCTATCCCCTCTCTCCTTCAGATGGAGGCTCATCTCACTATGTTACACAGGCTGGCCCAAATCTACAGGGCTTAACTTATCCTCCTACCTCAGCCTCCCAAGTAGATGGAGGGCTGGCTAAAATCTTTTTTACATTGTATGTGTTCCCAAACTATTTTCTTGGGGCTCGGGCAAAGTTATTCAAGCTTCACACTTTTATCTGTAAGAGATTGCTGTGAAGATTAAATAATACATATAACAGTTTGATAGAGTGCTAGAAAATACTGCAAATGTTCAATAAATGTTACCTATAATTAATAATAAAATGAATATGCTGGGCATGATGATGTGCACCTGTAATCTCAACAACTCAGGAGGCTGAGGCAGGAGCACTGAACATTTGAAGCTAGCCTCAGCAACTTAGCAAGACCTTATCTCAAAATAAAAACCCAGGGAGGTAAAACTTCCCTGGGTTCAACACCCAGTACAAAAAAAAAAAAAATTAATTTCAAATAATTGATGTCCAAAGAATTTTTAAATATATTTATATGTGTGTGTGTGTATATATGTATATATACACACACACACACAAATATATTTTTTAAGAGAAAGGGACAGTGATAGAATCATTTTTTTTAATATATAAAGATTGAGGGACAGTGAGAGAGGAGAGAGACAGTAACACTTTTTAATTTATTTTTTTAAGAGAGAAGGACAGGGGGCTGGATCGGTGGCTCAGTGGTTTCAGCACTTGCCTGGCAAGTATGAGGACCCGGGTTCAAACCCCAGCACCACGTACACAACTGAGTGTTGGAGCAACTAAGGCCATGTGAAAAACTAAATAAACTTATTTCTCTCTTTCTGCCTCTCTCACTGTCCCTCTCTCTTTATAAAAAAAGAGAGAGACAGTGAGAGAGAGAGAGAGAGAGAGAGAAAGAGGATCAATTTTTATTGAATTTTTTCACATAGCTTTCCTTGCTCTGACACTTAGTTGTGTATGCGTGGGTGCTGGGGTTTGAACCCATGTACTTGCGCATGCTGGGCAAGCGCCATAACCACTGAGCCACTGCTCCAGCCCCAAGAGAATCAATTTTACTTAGTTTTTTTTTTTATGGCTTTCATTGCTTTGTCACTTTGTTGTGTAGGTGGTGCTGGGGTTCGAACCTGTGTATTCATCATATGCCAGGCAAACGCCCTCACCACTGAGCCACAGCTCCAGCCCCTAATCCAAAGAATTTTGAACTGGCAATTATGGATCAGAAAATTTTCACAGAGGGCTGAAGGAGCCTACTGGCAGAGAGCATGCAGAGAAAGGGTGAGGCAAAAATTCAATCTCCAATACCCCTGCCTACCCACCTCCACACACAAAGATTTCTACCAAGAAACTAAATTTCTAAAACAATTCTTAATCTTTACAAGGTCAGTGGCTGGTCAGAGGCTTTGAACAATATTAACAAGCTATATACCTGATGGGAGTTATACCACACATTTCATTTGGAACTTGTTACTTGTTCATTTCCTTGAAAATGTCTGCTAAACAACATCAATATGAAGGTCCCAATGTGGACTTTTCAAAGTAATACTGTTAATTATCGAAAGATGTCTATGACTTTGATAATCTGAATAGCAAAAATGGAAAGGTGAAACGGTTAAATAAACCTACTTCCAAATCAGATAGGACCAAATACTGAGTTTTAAAAAGCACAATGATCAGGGCTGGAACGTTGACTAAAGGGTAGAGTAGAGCACTTGCCTGGCATGCCCAGGTTCAAATCCCAGCAACCCATTCAGAATTAAGTGTTGAAAAAACAAAACACAAAAAAAAATTTTTTTAATGACTCACTCTCTCTTTTTTTTAAAGAGAGAGAGAGAGACAGAAAGAATCAATTTTTATTGAGCTTTTCACTTGGCTTTCGTTGCTCTGACACTTAGTTGTGTACATGGTGTTTGGGTTTGAACCAATGTACTTGTGCATGCCGGGCAGGCACTGTAACCCCTGAGCCACCGCTCCAGGCCTTCTCTCTCACTTTCTTAAAAAAGGAAAAAGAAGAGGCTGGAGCAGTGGCTCAGGGGTTATGGCACTTGCCTTGCATGCGCAAGGATGTGGGTTTGAACCCTAGGACCACGGATACAACAAAGTGTTGGAGCAAGGAAAGCCACATGAAAAGCTAAATTAAATTGATTCTCTCTTTCTCTCACTGTCCCTCTCTCTTAAAAAAAAGAAGAAGAAGAAGAAAAAAGAAAAAGGGAAAAAGGTAACTTAAAATATACAAGAAAAGAGAAGAATTTGGTACTATCATAAAAATATACATATAGATCAATGAAACAAAATTCAGATTCCAGAAGCAAACCTTTAATTTATGATCAATTGATTTTTTTTAAAGAGATTTAATTTTTTAGATTTTTTTCTTCTGGGTTTTGTTTTTCTAACATTTACTTGTATATGTAGTGCTGGGGATGGAACTTGGATCCTCATGCATGCCGGCAAGTACTCTATCACTGAGCCACCTCTCCTGATCAATTGATTTTTAACAACAGTGCCAATGAAAGAATAGTCTGTCCATCAAATAGTGCTGGGACAACTAACTATATGCATATCCACTTGCAAAAAAATGAAACTGGACCCCTACCTAAAACCGTATACAAAAATTAAAATGTGATTAAAGATCTAAATATAAGAATTAAAATTATAAGAACTCTTAGAAGAAAGCATATGTATAAATCTCTGTCCACTGCACTAAGCACTAACCACAACTGTGCTCAGTAACAATGTTCACTCTAAAAGCACTGCCTCAGCTGGTCATGGTGGCACATGCCTGTAGTCCCAGCATATTGGGGAAGGGGAAGACAGGAGGATTACAAGTTCAAAGCAAGCAAGCCTCAGCAACTTAGTGAGTCCTTGTTTCAAAATAAAAATTCAAAAGGTTGGTGATGTAGCTCAGTGGTAAAGTGTATCTGGTTCAAATCCCAATACCTCCCCCCAAAAATACGTTGCTTCTTTTACCTGCCCTTCCACAATTCTGTATATTCTGGACCAAAAACTGCCTGCAGCCAAGCCAAAAATCTAATTCAAGCTTCAGATTAAGATCAAAGAGAGACCATAGGTCTGGAGCTGTGGGCTTGGTGGTTACGACGCTTGCCTGGTATGCCCGAGTACATGGGTTCAAACCTTAGCACCCTCGTACACAACTGTCACAGCAATGAAAGCCATGTGAAAAACTCAATAAAAATAGATTCTGTCTGTCTCTCTCTCAAAAAAAAAAAAAAAAAGAGAGAGAGAGACCATAGTGTTTCACCTTCCCTAGACCATAAGGTGGAATCCAGTTAATAAAAGTAGCAGCCAGTGTCTAAGGAAATGGTTCCGCAAATATACCTGAATCCCTGAAATATCGCAGGTGCCTCAAAGAAAAACAGCTATAAGTCCCAGCTATTCAGGAGGCTGAGGTGGGAGGACTGCTTGAGCCCAGGAATTCAAGGTAAGCCTTAGTAATATAGTAAGATTCCACCACAAAAAACAAACAACAACAACAAAAACAAAACAAAACAAAAAAAACAAAGGATACCTCTGAAGGGAAGAAGCAAAGTAGAAATAATTCATTAAGTTACTAAGTTAATTCAAAGGTGTTAGATATAATTTATTTAAAGATTTACAATAATTTTTAAAACCAACAATTTCCTGGGTTGTTCTAAGGCTCTTTATTCATTTACATCTCTAAACAAGCATAAGTTGCTTGTATCTACATTTTTAACACTTCTAAAAGAATACTACCTGATTTTATGAAGCTGTTTTGAAGTGAAGGTTCTCCAGAAGAAACACACTGATGATTTGTTGTTAAATTTGTATTCCCCGATGCAACTGGTTGAGATGATGCACGAGGACAATGGTTTGTCTGTGATCCAGTGGATGGATAGTTATAGTGCCAATTCGAAGGTGGTGGAAGGTTGGCTCCAGGAAGAAAGTTACCAGAAGGCATTGGTGCAGCAGCTAGATTCTGAGAAGCAGGTAGTGGCATTTGGGGAACAGGACCACTATGAAGTGGAGCTGTCACTGGATTAGAAGCCACAGGTGGCCTATTAAGAGTTTGCCCAGATCCCTGAGAACCACCATAGTTAGACTGTCCAGAGACTGGATTCAAAGTCTTTGCTGGTATTAGATGAGGGTAGGATCCTGGAAGCTGGAAATTATATCCTTGGCTCACTGACACTTGTGAAGACATCAATGCATTTTGGACAGGACCTTCCAATAAGAAGAGAAGGCAAAATTAGTCTTTTAAATGAATACAGCAATACTCTAAAAAATACACTCTAAGGTCAGGCACAGTGGTGCAGTCCTCTAATCCCAGAAACTCAGGAGGCCAAAACAGGAGGATTGCAAATTTGAGACCAGCCTCAGCAATTCAGTGAAACCCTGTCTCAAAAAATACAGTAGTGCCGGGAATGGTGGCACAGGGCTATAATTAAAGCAACTCAGGAGGCTGAGGCAAAAAAATGCAAATTTGAAGCCAGCCTCAGCAACTAGTGAGGCTCTGAACAACTTAGTAAGATCCTATCTTGAAAAATAAAAAGGGGGGGTTGGGGATTTAGCTCAGTGGAAGAACGCTTGCCTATCAAGTGCAAGGCCCCGAGTTCAGTCCTCAGCCCTGAAAAAAATAAAATAAATAAATAAATAGATAGATAGATAGATAGGGTTGGGGATGTGGCTCAGTAGTTAAATACCCCTGGGTTCAACCCTTAGTACCAAAAATAAAAAAATACAGTAGGGGGTTGGGGATTTAGCTCAGTTGCAGAGCGCTTGCCTAGCATGCACAAGGCCCCCAAGTTCTGTCCTCAGCCCTGAAAAAAAAAAAAACAGTAGGGCCAGGAGCGGTGGCTCACAGCTACAATCCCAATTACTCTGGAAGCTGAGGCAGGAAGATCACAAACTGGAAGTTAGCCTAGGCAACTCAGTGAGATCCTGACTCAAAATAAAAAATGAAATAGGGTTGGGGATACAGCTCAGCAGTAAGGCTCTCCTGGGTTTAATCCCTAGTATGGCAAAATAAAATAAATTTTCTTCAAAGTAAGTAAATAATTTAAACAGACATTTGAATATATTTCAAAGAATACATACAAATGGTTAATAAGTACATGCAAAGACACTCAACATTATTAGTTGTCAGAGAAATACAAATTTCAGTCATTAGAGAAGAACAATCAAAACTACAACAATATATCACCCCCACCATCCAGAATGGTTAAAACAAACAAAACAGAAAAAGGACATAAACAAATATTCCCAAGAATGCAGAGAAATTGGAATGTTCATAATACACTGCTAGCAGGAATGTAAAATGTCACAACTACGTTAGAAATCACTTTATTATTCGAAGTATTAAACAGTTATCATATAATTTAGCAGCTCCAAGCCTAGTCTGCACAATAACTTGGACTCTAATGTTCATAGCAGCATTTATCATAATATTCTCAAAATGGAAAGAGTCCAAACCAATATCCACTGACAAATGTAAAAATAAAATGGGATATATCTATACAATGGAATATTATTTAATCATAAAAAGGAATAAAACATCGATGAAATAGTATGAAATAAATGAATCTTAAAAATACTACCGTATTGGGGCTGGAGTGGTGGCTTGGCGATTACAGCGCTTGCCTGGCATGCACAAGGACCCAGGTTCACAATGAAGTGCCACAGCAATAAAAGCCATATGAAAAAACTAAATAAAATTGACTTTCTCTCTCTCACTGTCCCTCCCTCTCTCTTAAAAAAAAATTTATATATATATATATATAAATATATATATGTATATATATATATATATATTTATATATATATATAACTGTTGACTGACAGAAGCCAGATACAAAAGGTCACACTTGTATGATTAATTTATATAAATGTCCAGAATAGAGAAATCCAGACACAAAGGTAGATTCATGGTTGCAGGACTTGGGGGAAGGAAGGAATGGTATGGGTTTTCTTTTTCTTTTCTTTTTTTTTTCAGGGCTGAGGATCAAACTCAGGGCCTTGCAGGTGCTAGGCAAGTGCTCTGCCACTGAGCTAAGTCGCCAACCCCTGGGTTTTCTTTTAGGGGTGATAAAAATATTCTGAAATTGATACAGTTGGTTACAAAACTGAACATACTAAAAGTTACTGGATTGGGGTTCAGAGTGTAGCTTAGTGATAGAGCACCTGCTTAACATGCTTGAGGCCCTGGGTTGGAACCTCAGCACTAGGGGCAGTGGGGTGAAGAAGAAACCTCACTGAATTATACTTAATTTTTGGTGGTGCTAGAGATGTATGGACCCAGGACTTCACACAGGCTAGGCACATGCTCCACCACTAAAATACACTATGCGAATAAAGTGGTATGGCAATTACATCTCAAAAACCTGGTATTTTATTTTTAAAAAATTCCTAGAATTATTTGTACATGGTAATATATTGTCATTTAATTTCTTATCCATAAAATTATATAAGAAGGGAAAATAAGAGGAATGTTTAAAAGATACGTATAGGGGCTGGAGTGGTGGCTCGGCAGTTGCAGTGCTTGCCTGGCATGTGCAAGGACTCGGGTTTGAACCCTAGCACCACGTACACAACCAAGTGTTGGAGCAACGAAAGCTATGTGAAAAACTAAATAAAATTGATTCTCTCTCTCACACTGTCCCTCTCTCTTAAAAAAAAGAAAGCTATATATACACATATCACCTATGCAAACTTTTTTAGTCTTTCTAATTGAAAAGATATAAAAAGAAAATATCTTCTAATCACACCCCTCAATCCATGCAACCCAAGTCATCAGCCTAATTTGTATCCTTTCATAAGCTTACATAAACATATGTATAAAGAGAAAAGTAGGTTGGGAGGTTATAAACACATTTTATGTTATTATAAACATAAAACGGAGTGAGGGATAAGTTTATATACATTGCTGTACAAAACAATACAGGCAGCCTTCCAGGATAAGAGAAATATATCTCTAGGTACAGTGAGTGGCACACACCTGTAATCCCAGTGGCTCAGAAGGCTGAAGCAGGAAGACTGAGAATTCAAAGTCAGCCTCAGCAATTTAGTGAGGCCCTTAGCAACTCAGCAAGACCCTATCTCAAAATAAAATATAAAAAAGAGCTGGGCTTAGTGGAAGTACCCCTGGGTACAAACTCCAGTACAAAAACAAAATGTATCTACCAAAAAGGAATAAATTGTGGATTAATCACACAATGGATTAATGATCAATGAAATGAATAAAAACAACGCCTTTTTAATAAAACTGTTTACACACACTATGGAAATTTTCAGACACACACACAAAACATAACACCACTTCATGCAGTCTCTCACAAAAAAAAAAAAAATATATATATATATATGTATTGAAATGCTGATTCAACTAGTGCAGCAGCATAAACCTATACACAGTCCCAGCTACTCAGGAGGCTGAGGTGGGAGGATCACTTGAGCCAGGAGTGAGAGCCCTGGGCAACTTAGCGAGAGCCCATCTCAAAAAAAAAAAAAAAAAGCAATTGGAATTATATTTTATTTCTATAATAATTTTTGACTGGTTGACATTTCTTTCATAGTCACTCCATTCAACCTTCGTATTTATCTATTCATTCAAAATTCATATCTTCAAATAATATCTTACGTCTTGCTTGCTAATTTGTTGCTAGGTATTGCGTAACTTTGCTTCTACCATGACCAGAACATTTAATTTCCAACTAGTCAAAAAAAAAAAAAAAAAGTTTATCAATTATTCAGTGTACCACAAATGCCTAGCACTTTTTTTTTTTTTTGGGGTACCAGGGATTGAACCTAAGGCCCTTAAGCACTGAGCCGTAACCCCTAGCTCTTTTTATTTTGAGACAGGGTCTCATTAAGTTACTCAGGGCCTCACTGAGTTGTTGAGGCCAGCTTTGAACTTGTGATCCTCCTGCCTCAGTCTCCTGAGTCATTGGGATTACAGGTATCAGCCACCACATCTGGCATAAATACCTAATTCTAACCACAACTGGCAAAAATGCCTAATTCTAAGGTAAGGTTTTTTTCCCTCAAAAATTATTTTTCAAAAAGAAAGCTGTCATCCATTATATGAGCCTCTACAATGGTTCTCATTGTACAAGATTGCTTTCTCATACTGGTTTAACTCAATATTTTCAAATAATAGGTACCAACCCATTAATGTGTTAGAAATCAATAAGTTACAAACTACTTTTTTTCTTTTTAATGGTACCAGGGATTGATCCAGGGATGCTTTACCACTGACCTACATCCCCAGCCCTTTTATTTTTTATTTTGAGACAGGGTCTTGCTAAGTTGCCCAGGCTGGCCCTAAACCTGAGATCTTCTTGCCTGGGATTTCAGAAATGTGTGGCACAAACTACTCTTTTTATTGATGAAAAGAGAAGGTAATAGTTAAGAATGCAAAATGTCAGAGCAAATTACGTTTAGCAAAGGCAAATATTATGTGATTTCAGCTGTAAATATATACATAAAAGAATATATAGAGAAGTCACAATTTAAAATATTTATTATTGGGGCTGGAGCGGTGGCTCAGAGGTTTCGGCGCTTGCCTGGCAAGCACGAGGACCCGGGTTCAAACCCCAGCACCATGTACGCAACTGAGTGTTGGAGCAACTAAGGCCATGTGAAAAACTCAATAAAGTTGTTTCTCTCTTTCGAAAAACAAAATAAAATAAAATATTTATTATTTTGAATTACATATTATTTGGATACAGTCTTATGAAAGCCATCTGATACCCCTGCATCCTCCCTTATCCCTCTGATTTATTTTGTACCCAATGTATTATGTATAAAATCACAATTTCTTTTTTTTCCCTTTCTCCTTTCCTCCCTAACTCCCTTCCTTCCAGGAGCACTCAACCTCTGAGTCACACCCCCAACCCTTTTTATATTTTATTTTGAGGCAGGGTCTCACTAAGTTGTTAGGGCCTTGCCAAATTGCTAAAGCTGCTTCAAACTTACAATCGTCTTGCCTCAGTCTCCTGAGTCCCTGGGATTACAGTCATGCGCCATCATGCCTGGCTGACATTCATTTTATTTTAATAAATCAAAGCCTGGACAATATATATATTTCTTTCTGATCTGGAAGGTAAGTCTTTGCACTTATATTCTGATTCTTTGATTATTTGTTTCTTGCTGCTCTCTAAGCAAATTTTACTATAAAGTTATATTGTTTTATAAAGACAGGTTAAGAAAGACTATATTAACTCACAAAAGTGCCCACTGTACTGAACCTAGACTCATTAGATCTTTGTTATATTAAACAAACATGGCTCTATTCTCATTAAGTCTCTGCTCCTACCCTGATACCACCTTTTACTGTTAGTAGTATATGATCATCTATTTATGCCAAGGAGTTTTTTTGTTTTTGTTTTCTTTCTTCTTTCCCTAATATCTTTAACTCTGGAGAGGTGGTTATGCACTCTATAGTAAAACCAACCTGGAGCAGACCGTAAGTCCAAACAAGCAAACCTCCTTTATATTCTACCTTGTAAGATTTTACCATATCATATAAAATGGCTTAATGACTAATTTCCAATGAAGAATAATAGCTCCTTTTAAATATTTATGTATAAAGGAACAAGGGCTGATGGTAAGGCCTTTACTATTTACCAGCAAGACATTCAATGAATTTCTTACTCTTGATGGGCATGGTGGCACATACCTGTAATCATAGCCACTCTCAAGTCTGAGGCCAGCCTCAGCAACTTAATGAGACCTTGTCTCAAAATAAAAAATAAAAAGGGCTGGTAATGTAGAGCTCAGTGGTATAGCACCCCTGTATTCAATCCCTAGTACTGCATGACTGCATAAAGAAAAAAAGGCTAGTTTTGATTGCTATAATGATCACCTGATGAAATTGCTTAGAATAGAGATAAATAAAACATTCCAGGACATAACATCATAATGTTTGCTCTGTAAGCCAAACTTTTAAATCAACTAAAAAAGCAGCTCTGTCCTTTCCTGAATGATTCAAACCTAAAGACATTGGTTGGGTTAAGCATCTGTACTCTGGGGAAGAGGGAATACAGGAAGAAGGCACCAAATAAACATAAAGTAATGGAAAGGTGGTCTCTCACTCTCAGAGAAGTAGTCACAAGTAAGGAAAGAGGGAAAACTAGAATGAACCCAGTGGTTTTGGATTTGCACTGGAGGTTACAAATAAAAATAATGAATCTTAACCAACAGAGAGACTCCCTAGCTAGATTCTAAGATTGGAAAGAGACACATTCTAACAGCACTGAGCACATCTAGCACCAAGTTCTTGGTTTCTAAATACCATTCTTTGCTAAAAGAAATCATGCTTGATTTCAGAGCTCAGAAAGTACAAGATGAAGAGCTGGGTGCGGTGGTACATACCTGCAATCCCAGTAGCAGCACAAATTCAAAGGCAGTCTCAGCAACTAAGCAACTTAGTGAGAACTTCTCTCAAAACTTTAAAAAAGGGGGCTGGAGCTCAGCAGTTATGGGACTCAAAACCCAGCATCACGAACGCAATGATGTGTCAGAGCAATAAAAGCCACATGATAAACCAAATAAAATTGTCTCTTTCTTCTTTCTCTATCCCTCTTTTAAGGAAAAAAAAAAAAGTACAGGGGCCGGGGGGGCATATGGGGCTCAGTGGTTAAATGCCCCTCAGTTCAATCCTTCAATCATTGGTACCAAAAAGAAAAAAGAAAAAAAAGTACTCAAAGAATGATGGGAAATGTATGATAAGAGGACACAGAACACAGCTTGAAGGACCAAATCTTAGATAAAATGATGACAACAGTGGAGCATTATCCACTGAATGGAAGGTTTGCTGGGTTTTTCTCCCCCTTATTTCCTGTTATGTTGTAATGGAAACTGGGGCCTTGGGCATGCTAGGAGAGGGCTCTACCATAGAGATATATCCTCAAGCCCAAACCCACTGAAGACTGTCCACACCAATACAAATAAATTAATAAATTGAAAATCTAACAAAGAGACATTTCTATAGTTCCAAAATAGATTCCCCCAAAATAGTTATTAATTACAAAGGAAAAGGGAATAGTAGATACGACCTTAACCAAAGTGAACATCATCAATAATGGAAAATATTGTTATAATGTGCCCTCCTAAGGATGCAATGGAAAGAAAAGCCTTGCTAGAGATGCATAATCCAAATCTAATCATGAGGAAATCTCACACAAACCCAAATTAAGGGGCACTCCACAAAATAACTGGTTTGTGATTTTCAAAAGCACTTGTGTCATGAAAGTCAAGAAAAGACTGAGGTACCATTCCAGATTGAAGAACACTAAAGAAACATGATAATTACCATAAATGCTAACCATGATTTTGAACTAATTCTCTTGCTATAAAAGAGGTTTATTAAAGCCAGGTGCAGTAGTGCACACCTGTAATCCCAGTAGCTTGGGAGGCTGAGGCAAGAGAATCACAAGTTCAAATCCAGTCTCCGAACCTAGTGAGGCCCTCTGCAACTTATCAAGACCCTGTCTCAAAATAAAAAGTAAAAAAGGGCTCGGGATATGGCTCAGTGGTTAAGTACCCCTGGGTTCAATACACAGTATCCCTACCACCATCAGAAAAAGAGCTTTATTGGGACAACTGTGAGGTAATAGTAATACATCAATGCTTTATTTGTTTTGCAGTGCTGAGGATTGAACCCAAGGTCTCTTGCACACTAGGCAAAAGTGCTACCACTAAACACAACCAGCCCCTACATTAATATTAATATTATATTATAATTCTGATAGTTCTACTATAGAGCACTTGGCCAGCAGGCACAAGGTCTTAGGTTCATTCTCAGCACTATAAGTAATAATTAGTATAATTTTTTAAAAAAAAGATATGGGGTAAAAAAAAAAAAAAAAGACATGGGGTAAGGACTGAGGATGTAGTCAGTGTGCCTGCATAGCAAGGCCCTGGATTTGATCCCCAGCACTGTAGGAAAAAAATGGGGGACTTATTACAAAAAGTTATCTAAAAGGAAAAAAACGAAAACAAAAAAATATGAAAAGGGGGGAACAGCAACATGGGGAACCCAAGCTGGGCATCCATGACATGGCATTAGCCCTAGATAACTAAGCATATATTCATTTGTTCTGGAATATTTGATAATGTTTCCCCTTCAATTGTAATTCTGTATCATCTAATAAATAATAAATAAAAAATATGAAAAGGGTGTCAAAAATCCTATGTAATCAATTTCCTTATCATATAAAATCACCCTATAAAAATATAGAAAGAAACATTATATGCCAGGAAGAATGACACAGGCCTGAAACCCCAGCTACTTAAGAAGCTGAGATATGAGGCTAGAGCTGTGGCTCAGCTGTTATGGTGCTTGCCTGGCACATGTGATTACGTGGGTTTCATAACGCCACATGAAAAACTAAATAAAATTGATTCGTTCTCTCTCTCACTGTACCTCTCTTAAAAAAAAAAAAAAAGCTGAGGTATGAGGAAAGCAGGTTTGAAGCCAGCCTAGCGACTTAATGAGACCCTGTCTCAAAAATTAAAAAAAAAAAAACAACCTGATACAAAGGACTGAACTTAGGGATGCTTTACTTTTCCCAAGCCTTTTTTTTTTTTTTTTTTAAAGAGAGAGGGACAGTGAAAGAGAGAAAGACAGAATCAATTTTATTTAGTTTTTCTTTCATGTGGCCTTTGTTGCTTGGGCACTTCGTTGTGCATGTGGTGCTTTGAACCCCCATCCTCGCACAAGCACTATAACCGCTGCAGCCCCCTCCCCAGTCCTTTTTTATTATTGCTATTTTAATAGAATCAATTTTATTTATTTTTTCATCTGGTCTTTGTTTCTCCAACACTTAGTTCAGTATGTAGTACTGGGGTTTGAACTCAGGTCCTCGCGCATGCCAGGCAAGTGCTCCAATCGCTGAGCTACCACTCAAGTCCCTCCCCAGACCTTTTTTTTTCCCCAGGGCTGAGGACTGAACTTGGGGCCTTGCGTGTGCTAGGTAAGCACTCTGCCACTGAGCTAAATCCCCAATCCACACCCCCAGACCTTTTTAAGACAGGGTCTTGCTAAAATGCCCAGGATGGCCTGAAACTTGTGATACTCCTGCCTCAGTTTCCCAAGCTGCTGGGATTACAGGCCTGTGCCATCATGCTCAGCTCAAAATAAAATTTAAAAAGGGCTGGGGATGTAGGTAAGTGGTAGAACACTTGCCTAGCATGCAAGAGACCTTGGATGGTACTTGGATCCCCAGTTCCATAAGAAAAAAAAAAGGAGTACAAAAGTATAATAAATCCCTTCAATATGTAAAACCATAAAGAAAAATAAAATTAAAAAAAAAGAGGAAAGGAGAGGAAAAGAAGAGGTATTATAAAGTAGTGATTAAGAGTACACATTCCTTTCTTCCTTCCCCTCCCTGTCTGCTTTCTATGGCTCATTGGTAACCTAATCTATCTATCTAACTTTCTTTCTTTCTTTCTTTTAAATCAGGAGGGACAGAGAAAGAGAGAATTAATTTTATTTAGTTTTTCATGTGGCTTTTGTTGCTCCAACACTTCATTGTGCATGTGGTGCTAGGGTTCGAACCAGCATCCTCGTGCATGCCAGGTAAGTGCCGTCCACTGTTGAGCCACCACTCCAGCCCCAACCTAATTTTGTTTTTTGTTTTTTGTTTTTGAGGAGTAAAAGGAGTAGGATTTTTTTAAGGAAGGAGAGCAGAGATTCCACAAGGCAGATGGGCATCTGGAAGCAGGACACCCAACCTAATCTATTTTTAAAATGTTTTTTTATTTTTGTGGTACTGGGAATTTAACCCAGGAACACTCTACCATTGAGCATTACAACCCCAGTCCTTTTCATTTTTTGAGACAAGGCCTTGCTAAATTGCCTAGGCTGGCCTCAAACTTGCAATCCTCATGCCTCAGCCTCCTCACTTGCTGGAATTACAGGCATGTGCCACTGTGCCCAGCTGAATTTTTAACGGAATCAACCCTAAATTTCACCTCCATCCAGAATTTATATGGACATGCATCTACTTGATTTTCTGATTTGGATTCATGGTAGTCATGACAGATTAAGAAATAATCCAACCCTAAAATCTTGGTCTTCTTTAGCTTGGCTATGACCAAGACTTCCTATATAAATAGATGGCACCAATATTAACATTAAAAAAAAAAAAGCAGACTGGAAAACTACCTGAGATCAAATCCTTTTATTAAACGTTCCTTCTTGAGCAAGACAGTTAACTTTTTGAGTTGGACAGAGTGTCACACATATGTAATCCTAGTACTCAGAAGGCAGAGTCAAGAGGATCACTTTGAGTCCAGACTGGGCAACAAACATACCAAAACCAACCAAATGAACAACAAAAAAAGAGAATGCATTCTTGAGGCTTGGGTTCAATTTCCAGCACCATGATATTTAACTTCTCTACCTCAGTTTCCTCATCTATAAAATGGGAACCGTAATAGTATCAACATTATAGGGTTGATTGTATATTTTAAATAGAAACAACTCACATGGATGCCCATGTCCTAATCCCAGAATCATGTTAGGTTACATAACAAAGGAGAATTAAGGTTGCAGATGGAATTTAGGTTGATTATCAGCTGACCTTGAAATGGGAAGATTATCAGGATGTATCCATTATAATCACAAGAGTGAAAGAGGGAGGCAGAAGAATCAGTGTTGGAGTGATGCTACATGAGACTCACCAAGCCACTGTTGGCTTGAAGATAGAAAAGGGCCACCAGCCAAGGAATGTGGGCGGACAGCCTCCAAAAGGCAGAAAAAGGCAAAAAAAAAATTCTCTGATAAAGGCTCCAGAAAGGATTACTGCCCTGAGGACACCTTGATATTAGCTCAGTGAACCCAAGTCAGGTTTCTGACCTCTAGAACTTAACTTTGAATAGGTTTATGTCACTAAATTTATGGTAATTTGTTATAGCAGTAACAGGTAGCTAAAACAATAATAGGAAAGCAATATAATGTGAGAATGAGATTTATATGAAACATTTATAATAGTGTTTTTCATATAGTTAGCACATTCATTATTAATTTTTGGTAATAGGGATCAAACCCAGGGTACTTTATCCCTAATATCCCTAAGTTATTTTTTATTTTAAGATAAGTTCTCACTAAGTTACCCAAGCTGGCCTCAAATTTTCAGTCCCCTTGCTTCAGCCTCCTAAATTGCTGGGATTACAGGCATGTGCCACCATGCTAGGCTAGTTAACACTCTTAAATGTTTGCTACTGTCATAATCCCCCCCCCCCAAAAATAATAATATATCTGTGTCCTTAACACTGCAGCAAAATGATAATTCTGAGCAAATTATTTCATTTGAACAATCTTTTTTCTTCCAGTCTATCATCTGTTAAAGAACAGTCCTAAGCCAGGCATGGTGGTACATGCCTATAACCCCAGTGGCTTAAGAAGCTGAGGCAGGAGAAGTGCAAGGTCAAAGCCAGTCTTAGCAACTTAGGCCCTAAGACCTCAGCAAGCCCCTGTCTCAAAATTTTAAAAATTAAAAAGGGCAAGGGATGTAGCTCAGTGGTAAAGAGCCCCTGTACAATCCCTGGCACCAAAACAACAATAACCAGCCCTATATTTAGACCAATTATTCACCTTACACCAAGTACATTCTTAGGACACAAAGGTGAATAAACTCTATTTCATCCCTGCACTCAGGTAGCTCAGTCTAGATGGGCAGATAGACACAATGACAACAGAGAGCAATGTGATAGGGGAAGCTCAGGACACAAAGCACTAAGAAGGCAGCATTTGGGCTAGATTGAAGGGAAAAAGGTAGCAAAGATGACTGGTTTTTTGAGGAAGGGAATTTTAAGCTAAAACCTGAGAGGTTGGGATGTGGCACACAAAATATGTGCAAAGCACGTGCTAGGCCTTCGGTTTGATCCCCAGCGCAAAATAAAAAAGCCTGAAGAGAGAACAGCCTTAGGAAAAAAGAGTATCAAAAGTGTTCTTACAGGGCTGGAGTGGTGGCTCAGTGGTTAAAGCTCTTGCATGGCATGAGCAAGGACCCAGGTTCAAACTCCAGCACCAAACAAACAGCTAAGTGTCGGAACAACGAAGACCTGAAGAAAAACTAAATAAAACTGATTCTTTCTCTCACTGATCCTCACTCTTAAAAAATGTTCCTGTAAAGGGAACAATATGTATAACAGCTTGGGATCATGGAAGGGCATTCTGAGGAAGCTCAGTAGGACCGAGCAAAATACTGAGTCAAGTACCTGAAGTAAAAAAGGAATTGAGGACTACACTTTTAAGAAGTATGGATTTGAGCAGCACAAGCTTGAACCTAGGAAGTTAGAGGAAAAGATTTTTCTCTCCACAACTGAAAATAATATTCATCTTTTAAAAGGAAGACAAATGGGGCTGGAGTGGTGGCTCAGTGGTTACTGCACTTGTTTGGCAAGCGTGAGGACACCAGTTCAAACCCCAGCACCACATACACAATGAAGTGTGAGAGCAAGGAAAGTCACATAAAAAACTAAATAAAATTGGTCTTCTCTCTCTTAAAAAAAAAAAAAAAGTGGCGGGGGGGCTGGAGCAGTACTTGTCCGGCATGCACAAGTACACGGGTTCAAACCCCAGCACCCACGTACACAACTAAGCATCGGAGCAACAAAAGCCATATGAAAAACTCAATAAAAATTGATTTTCTCTCTCTCTCACTGTCCTTCTAAAAAATAAAAAAGAGAGAGAGAGAAAGAAAAAAGGAAGATAAATAACCAGGCAAAAACAGGGTGGATGTGTGTTTTAAGTGGAAACAACTCATATGGATGTACATGTCCTAATCCCTGAAATCATGTTAGGTTACATGACAAAGGAGAATTAAGGCCTCAGATGGATAGGTTGACAACAGCTGACAATGAAATTGAAGATTATCAGGATGCATCCAATGTGATCACAAGGGTGAAAGAGGGCTGAGGGAATAGCTCAATGGCCGAGCACTTGCCTAGCATGTGCTAGAATGGTAGAGCATGTGCTAGGCCCTGGGTTTGATACCCTGCACAAAACAAACAAGGCTGAAGGGAGACAAGTATGAAGGAAAACAAGTATGAAGGCCTCAGTTTAATGCTCAGCACCAAAAAAATTAAGTAAAAAGGAAAAATAGTGACCAGGAAAGCACCCAAAGTGTTTCATCATAAAACTAAAGCAATCCAATCACCTTTGGCTTTAGATAAACTATCACATTACTGAATGTTTTAAAATTGAACTGTATTGTTTCTCCATATTTGTACTGGTATTATAATTATACATAATGGTGGCATTCATTGTTACATATTCATACATGCATAAAATACAACAATATAATTTGACCAATATCATTCTCCAGTATTTCTCTTTTCCCACCGCCTGGTCCCTCTCTTCTACTGATCTCTGTTCAGTTCCATGAGATTCCCCCTCACGCACCTTTCTTTTCCTTTTTCCTCTCTACCTTCCACATACAAGAGAAAGCACACACAGTCCTTGACTTTCTCAGTTTTGCTTATTTCACTTAGAACAATGGTCTCAAATTCCATCCATTTTCCTGCTAGTGACATAATTTCGTTCTTTCTTTACAGCTGAATAAACTCCTTTATGTATATAAACCACATTTTCTTTAGCCATTCATCCATTGATATAATATTTGATGCCATGGGATAACAATATCATCCAGGGAGCACGTACTAGAGTAAGGAAAAAAAAAGATCAGAACCTTGAGGAATACCAACATTTAAGGAAAAGAAAAAGTAACCAAACAGGTGAAAATATTAAGAATATCACTATAAGAAATAGTAACTGAAAAAGTAGAAAGAAATGAGAAGGGTGAAGTTTCCTAAAAAAACAAGAAAAGGAATTCTTTTAAAAATAAAGTACTGATCAAGAATATCAAATGCTGGGGCTGGAACAGTGGCTTCGCGGTTATGGCGCTTGCCTGGCATACCCAGGTACATGGGTTCAAACCCCAGCATTCACGTACACAACTAAGTGTCAGAGCAACGAAAGCCATGTGAAGAACTCAATAAATATTGATTCTGTGTGTGTGTGTGTGTGTGTGTGTGCGCGCGCGCGTCTCTCTCACTATCCCTCTCCCTTTAAAAAAAAATTAAAAAAAAAAGAATATCAAATGCTGCTTGGAAAATAAAGGCTAAAGAACATTTTTTATTTAATAACTAGGAAGTCACTTTTGGCTTTATTAAGGGCAGTTTGAGTAATGTGTGGGAACAAAGGTCAAATCAGAAAGAGGCAAAGAAAGCCCCACACCTATAATCCTAGTAACTCAACAGGATGAGGAAGGAGGATCACAAGTTTAAGGCCAGGCTCAGCAACTTAAGTAAGACCCTGTTTCAAACTAAAAACATAAAAGGGCCAGACACCATGGTGCACACCTATAATCCTAGCACCTCAGGAGGCTGAGGCAGGAGGATATTAAGTTCAAAGGGTGGTTAATTTAGGAAGTCCCTAATCAACTTAGGAAGACCCTGTCTCAAACAAAAAATTAAAAGGTCTGGGGATGTGTACCCTTGGGTTCACTCCCTAGTACCAAAAAAATAAAAAGGGGTGGAGATGTGATAAAGTGCCCCCAGGTTCAATCCCTAGTACCAAAAAGAAAGAACAAGGCAAGCAAATGAGATTGAACTGAATGCAGAGGAGTGTTTCACAATTACCCAAACAGCTACCTCACAATCAAAAAGGAACATGCAATTGTGGTACAAATTGAGATCCCAGGTCCTAGCTTTGTAACTTTCCAGTCTATGGAACTCAATGGGAAATTGAGCTATTATTTATTTTTTTTTAAAGTTTAATACCTCACCTCACACAATACATAACAACACACTGATCACTGTAGCTCAGTGGTAAAGGGCTTAGTAAACATGTGCAAGGTCCTGGATTTGATTCCCAGCAAAGGGAAAACAAACGAACAAACAATAGAAGTAGGAGACCAAATGCTGGGAAACAAAGTGGGGGTAGGAACAATTTCAATATTTACAATACATTTATGAAAAATGATGTTTAAACTGCAAAGAAATGGACTAAATACAAACAAAAGTTAGTCAGATAGGTCATGCATTTAATTTAAAACCCCAAAGAAAAATATGTAGGTGGCAGTTTAGAAAAGTGTCAGCAAATATTTACTGTAATTGTAGGTATTTATCTACATAAAGGAACTAAAAAGAAGGTTCTGACCCTTGATTTAGGCACTGATTCAAGGATCTAAGTCCTGGGATCAAAAGATAGCTACGTAACAGAATAACAGTGGTTAAGTAAGACTGCCTGGATTTAAATCTAGGATCCACAATTTAGCTCTCCAGAGAACTCTAACTAGCTGCTTAAACTCTTACCAGTTTCCTTGTCAGTAAAAAATAACAGTTCTTGGGGCTGGAGTGGTGGCTCCGCAGTTAGGGCACTTGCCTGGCATGCATGAGTACGAAAGTTCAAACCCCAGCACCACGTACATAACGAAGTGTCTAGTGTCTGAGGAATGAAAGTCACATGAAAAACTAAGTAAAAATTGTTTCTCTCTCACTGTCCCTCTTTTTTTTTTTTTAAGAGAGAAGTCCAGGACTGGAGAGGTGGCTCAGTGGTTATGGCACTTGCCTTGCATGCGTGAGTATGTGGGTTCAAACCCCAGCACCACGTACACAATGAAGTGTGTAAGCAACGAAAGTCCATGAGAAACCAAATAAAATTGATTCTGTCTTTCTCTCTCTTGCTGTCCCTCTCTTTAAAAAAAAAAAAAAAACACCAGATATTCTTGCCTTCATAGGGCTTGTGGTCTAAAGGGAAGTTGACTCAAACATTATTTTATAAAATTACAATATGGTAGGAGTAAAGGAGAAAGATATATATGTTTAAAAGTGAATATTACATAAATATAAACAAAATGAATAAAATTTCAGTTTCTGTTTTGTCAAGTTGATTCAAATAGCTGATAAAGCAGCTAAAGTTCAACGGGATTAATTATTTGACTTTAGCCTTATTATATGATAATCAGATTAAGATTAGCTAGTTTAAGAAATCTTTCAGTCTCACTATCAATTTTTTGCAAGGGGAATATGTATACACAATCTAAATAAAGATCTGGAAAAATTTTTCTTGACAACCTAAGGGTTGTAATGCAAATTCTGTAATATAATGACACCATACAGTATGTAAGGAAGTTATAGAAAAAGGACAAATTTTGCTACATCGGGGCTGGAGTGGTTATGGTGCTTGACTGGCATGCACAAGGACTTGGGTTCAAACCCCAGCACTATATACATACCCAACTAACTGGGAGAAACAAACGGCAGATGAAAAAATAAAATTGATTCTTTAAAAAACAAACAAACAAAAAAAGAGTTAACCAAAACTAGATTCCAGCATTGAATCTTTTTCTTTTTCTGTACTGGGGATTAAACCCAGTGATGCTTTACCACTGAATTGGTTTTTTTTTTTTTTTTTTTTTTTTGAGATAGGGTCTCTAAGTTGTTGAGACTAGCTGGAAACTTACAGTCCTCCTGCCTCAGGCTCCAGAGCCAATGGGATTATAGGCAAGCACCACTGTACCTGCCAAATATTTTTTTAACCTTCTAGAGGAATATCCTCCCCCACACCCCAATTCACCACCACATCCCTACTCTGTATGATTACTAGGATGAAAAAAAAAAAAAACCAACAAAACCCCTCAACATAGGATATTAGCCATTTATTGAAAATAAACTTTAGAAATAGATCTTATAAAAAAAAAAAGACTGAAGCCAGGTATAGTGGTGTACTCCTGTAATCTCAGCTACTTGGGAAACTAAGGCAGAAGGAGTCCAAGTTCAAGGCCATCCTCAGCAACTTAGCAAGGCCCTAAGCAACTTAGTGAGACCCTATCTCAAAATAAAAATTAGAAAGGGCTGGGGATGTGGCTCCATGACTAAACCTCTCTGAGTTCAATCCCTGATACCAAAAAAAAAAGAGAGTGGGAGGGCTGGGGATGTAGCTCAATGGTAGAGTGCCCCTCTGTTCAAAACCTAGACCTCCAAAAAAAGAAAGAAAAAAAAAGACTGAAATTATATCTTAAAAGAGGCCTGTGTAAGGAGCTGGAGTGGTGGCTCAGCAGTTACAGCACTTAGTGCTTGCCTGGCATGCAGGAGGACCAGAGTTCAAATGACAGCACCACATACACAACAAAGTGTCAGAGCAACGAAAGTCACATGAAAAACTAAATAAACCTGTTTCTCTCTCTCTCTCTCTCTCACACACACACACACACACACACACACACAGTCCCCTCACTTAAAAAAAAAAAAAAGCCTATATGCCCACTCCCCTATGATTTCACTCCCTTCCCACATTCTTCCAGCTTCTATCACCCTGAAATGCAATCACCATACACTGCTGAATTTCCAATTGGCTCTGGGCAACCTATGTACAGAAGTGCTTTCTTATTTTTGTTTATATCCCCAGGGACAGAGCTTAGAAAGTATGCAACAAAGGTCTGTTGGCCTGAATCAAACCAACATGGTGATTAAAAAAAAAACTACAATACAACATCACAGTGGTAAAATTCCTTTGACATTTCAACATTATAATAACTACACTTACATATAAACTTAGAAGCAGAATGCAAGATTTGCCATTCAAAATTTATATAAAATGTATAGATTATATGAAAACTCCATGGCCTGTGACATCTTAATTTTTCACCTTAAGGTGAATATATTGAAATATATTTTGTGTAAATGTTACTAAATACCATAAAATAAGATGTAATTCACATAATCTGTTACTATAAACTTGAAAAAGAACAACTGATTCACATTAACACACTTTCAGTGTCTATTCCTGGTTTATTCTTGCTTCTGCCCACATAGCTGCCTACCCATAGATATTTTAGAAATCCTACAAAGGGCTTTCTTTGTAAAGAAAACAGCAGTCTTCTCTAAAAACAATGTGAATTAGCCATTTTAGTCACTGGCTATTTTCTCCAACGTCATGGTAATCTTTGATTCCAATGTGCAATTTAAGCACTTTAGTATTATTCTACTGGTCTTGACATAAACCAAAGATGCGTAAGTTAACTGGTAAGTAGGCAAGCTGTTGGCATTTCTTGATCTGTCCTTCTTGATTATAACAATTAAAATAAGTTTAGCAAATCACAATGTAGAACAATTTAAAGAATCCTTGAAGAGGTATAAAACTGAAAGACAGTCTCACAGCAAAAGACAAATTAACAGTGCCACATGTACACTCCACTCAGAGGTTCAGAGAGTTATTATGTCCAACCATTTCCCAAGCGATGTTAAGGCCTCTAGAAATTAAACAGGAAATCCTCTTTGGTTCTTCCACAGCTGAAAAACTGAACAGGTGGCCTAGGCACAGTTCTGGGAAGGTTCTGGGAGAGATGGGTAGGCCCTAACCGGGTCTCCACAAAGCAGAGCCATTCATTCATTTCCACAGACTCAGAATGAATACGACCCCCACCCACTGAGAGCCTGCAGAATCAAGAAGAATCAGACTCCAAACCCTGCTCCCCTGGAGACTGGAGTGAGGTGGCGCGGAGGGTGAAGGCACAGCCACTCTTGACTGAACGTAGTAAGCGAGTTTAAAGGGATTGATCGAATCTGGTTTTTTCACCCGTTTGCCCGGGCGCTGCATACAGCGGGTGCTCCTTAACTATTTGCTGAGTGAATTAATAAAGGTAAAACGAGCCTGTGTCTGAGAGTGCACGGATGCCGCGGTCCCACCACCACCCGCGGCGGACCCCGGCGGGGAGGTCACCCTTTCCTCCACGGTCGCCTCAAAAGGCAAGTGAGTCCCAGCCCAGGCCCAGGCAGAGCCCTCCTCCCCGCCTCCGTGCAGCACTCACCGTTGGTGTAGGGAGACCCCGAAGTCGGGGAGGCCCCGTTCTGGGCCTGGAGGCCGGTTGGGGCGCCGCCGGAGGCCGGTATCCCCGGCTGCGACATGATGACCGCGGTTATCTTAGTTGGAAGGGACTGGTCGGGGGCGACAACAGCTCCAAGCGGAGAGCCGAGAGACGACTGCTGAAAGCGGAGGAACAGGGGGCTGAAGACCTACGACTGGAGACTGGAGACTGGAGAAGTCAGGGCGGCGCATCAAGCCCCAGGCATAGCGCCTCACTCTCCCCAGCCCACCCGCGGCCACGGCCTGGCCTGGGAACTGAAGCTAAGAAGTCGGGCCAGTGGGGCCGCGAACGCCCGGCTGGGAGGCGGCAGCCTAAACCGGAGAGGAGGGAGGCTCGGCCGGAAGTGTCTGTCAGCCGCCGGCCGCGCAGGCGCAGTCAGGACACGTGGCACTTCCGGCTCCGGGCTTGCGGCTGCGGACGAGTTCACTTCTCCGCGCAGAGCTGCCCCGAGGCCACCTGACAGTCCCGTTGTCCCGGCCCCGTGGACGGTGCCCGGACTCGCCTGCCACGTCATTGACTCCCACCGCCGACCGGAAGTGGCGTGTGTCACCGCCGCGGAAATCCCCGCGTCTTGCACGTCACCTCGCGGGCTGAGCGGGGATCAGGGGGCAGTGGGGACTTAGGTAGCGGCTTTCCTGGAGTGGGACAGCCGCTTTCCTGGATTTTGTGAGGATTACCTGAAACGACAGACGTCATCATCCTTTTGGGATTATACCACCACTTAGTAGCTGACTGGTTAATGTGCATCACATAATTTTATTTCACATTTTGTTGTCATATTCTAGGTGTAAATTGTAAGTGCATTTAAAAAAAAGAGGTAGTTAAATACGTAAAAAGTGTGCTCAAGTAAAGAAGGCCTTTAATTTTGACTGGAGGATTCAAAGGTATTATTAATTTTAATTTTTAAACTAGTTTATCCATAGCATAGCCACGCTGAATTTCATTAACATCATCTTTTTTCTTTCTTTTCTTTTTTTCTCTTAGTAGTGCTGGGAATCTAACTCAGGGCCTTGCACAAGCTAGCAGAGCCGTACACTCTACAGCACATTTAAATGGCAGTTTTATTTCCTCTTAGAATTTGTAGGCTCTTGTAAGGTGAAGATTTTGAACTTCCTTTCTGAGAAAGAAGTTGGGTTTTTTTTATTTTGTTTTTATAAGTAGAGTTTTGAGGGCAAAGGGAAGAAGAAACTGGGCAATTGGATGACATAATGATTCCAGTAATGATCTTAGCTACCTTCATTTTACTTAGGTTTTTCCTGCTCCAAGACGATGACAAAGCCCTTCACAGATTTGTGCTGTTGATTAAAATGTCATGCGACAGGTTTCGCAACCTCAGGGTGAAGTCCGTCTTACTTAATGTCAAATGTCTACTATGAAATGTTGCATTACACAGAAAAAGAGCAAATTCTAAATCACTGTCAGGTCTGAAGAACAAGCAGTAAAAATTCAAATGACTAAATGTGAAATTTTACCTATTTTTCTTAATTGCCTCAGCACCTTAGAGTATTTGCTGTTAATGGAATTCAGTTAAGCTCCTTTTTTACAAGGTCCAAGTGTAAAGTTTTTTTTTTTTGTTGCTGTTGTTGTTTGTTTGTTTTTGTTCTTGGGAATTTAACCCAGGGGGCTTTACAACTAAGCTACATATCCAGACCTTATTTTTAATTTTTTGTCAGGATCTCTCTAAATATTAAGGGTGGCCTTAAAGTTGCAATCCTCCTACCTCAGCCTCAAAAGTCACTGGGATTACAGACAGGCAGGTGTCACAGGGTAAGGCTGTAAAAGCTTTAGGATGAAGATAATATTTTTAGTCAAACAGTTTTCCGCTTAGAACTCTTATAATAAAATCCCAAATCACATATCCAAGAAAACTTAAAAAAATACACAAACACTAGCCTCTTAATGTTTTGAAGAGGAAATAGACATTAGAAAAAAATTTTTACCTTCATGAAATCAGACGGAAAATCAGGGTCACTCTTTAAAGAGATAAATACATAGGCTTGGTTTCAAATTAGTTTAATGTCTCTTTATATGCAGTCCTTTTGAGTGATCTTGGTTTGTTGACATTGGCACAGGGGTTTGATTTGGCTAAATCAAGCTTGCTTTAAACTTTGTTCAGCAATCCCTTTGTTTTCAGAGATTTTAGAAAAAACCTCATTGGTTAAATCAGTTAAATAAGTAGAAGTAATGTGCTAAATAGTAAACAATACTTTCTCTAAAATTTGTTCTACCTCTAAGTTTCTCTGTTGCTATTATTCCTCAAAAACGATGATTTTAACATTTTCAGTGTAGTCAGCTTTAAAATAGAATAAATCAGCATGTGTCACCTCAGGGATAGTAGTAAAGTAAGCTTGTGGAATTAAGGTGGGACAACATACAAAAAAAGTTAAGTAATTTTCATATTATTAGGGACCCACACAATGTCAAATCTTACATGATTTCTTAAAGTGTGAACACTTAAAAATCATGAAAAATTATTAGTGCTATTACCAGTTGTTAAAGTTACTGATATTACTTTGTTCTTTTACCTACATCTGCTCTACCTGCCCTTAACTAATGTCAGTAATAGATTCTCCTTTATCTCTCTTCCACATATGCATCCTTCATATGTCTGTTATAAAATTATTTTCAGAGTCTTCAAGCCTACTTTAAAAAAATTATAAACATCCAGTAACTCTGGAGGTTGAGGCAGGATTGTAAATTGAGACCAGCCTCTGCAATGCAACTTAGCAAGACCCTGACTCAAAATAAAAACAAAAAAAGGCTGAAGGGCTGTGGATGTAGTTAGTGGCAGAGCACCCCTGGGTTCAATTCTCAGTACCACCACCAAAAAAAAAAAAAAAAAAGGAACTATCTCGTTAAGGAGGCAAGTGCTGCAAAGAATATTCTATTATGTTTAACTTAAAATTCAAAATAGGAATTCAAGCATTCTTAATACAATCTGCTGAAGAATAAAAAAATTTTAAAAAAAGCCCAACCAAATATGGCGGTCCATGCCTATAATCCCAGCTACTCAGAAGGTTAAGACAGGAAGACTGGAAATTTGAGGGCAGCCTGGGCAATTTAGATCCTGTCTCAAAAAATTTTTTTGTTTTTTTAAAGATTGAGGGACAGTGAGAGAGGGGAGAGACACAAACAATTTTTATTTGGTTTTTCATGTGGCTTTCATTGCTCCGACACTTCGATGTGTATGTGGTGCTAGGGTTCCAAACCCACATCCTCATGCATTGCAGACAAGTGCCGCAACCTCTGAGCCACCACTCCAGCCCCTCAAAAAAAAATTTTTTTTTGAAAGAGGGCTGGGTATATAGCTCAGTGACAGTGCTTACCTAGAATGCATACATAAGGCCATGGGTTCAATCCCCAGTACTGCAAAAAAAACCCAAAAAAATTGCTGACATGCAGAAGTGGACTTAGGCTCACAACAGGGCCCCTCTGCCTGCTTGCCATGACTGTTGCATTGTCAGCTGATAAACAGGATTCAGTTTGGTTCACTTTTCAGGAAGAGGGGATTTATTTTAGGCCTTTTAATTTTTTGTCAAGAAAGGGACAGCATTTTAATTAGTTTTTCATGTGGCCTTCATTGCTCTAACACTTGGTTGTACTCATGGTGCTGGGGTTCGCTGAGCCACTGCTCCATGCCCCCTTTAATTATTTTTTTCTAAAACTGTTTGCCAGGCATGGTGACATGTGCCTCTACTTCCAGTGGCCCGGGGGACTGAAGCAGTAGAATCGCAGGTTCAAAGTCAGCCTCATCAACTTAGTGAGACCCTGTCTCAAAACATAAAACCAGCTGGTATGTGGCTCAATGGTTAAGCATCTCTGGGTTCAATCCCTGGTAAAAAAAAAAAATGTTCTGTTTATTTCAAACTAAAAAGCAGTTTCAATTCCAAACTAGTTTGTACAAACAAGAGTTTCATTGAATGAAACTCTCTTGTGGTTTCATTTTAGTAACAGTTCCCCGGCCTCATTTGCCTGACAGGACATCTGTTTGTATCTCAAGTCAGCTGCTCTGAAGCTATATCACAAGTACACTCATCATATACCAAGCCAGTAAATCCCATTGTTTTCTTGAACACTTTTCATGTTTATGTATTTAACATTCTCACTGCCCATTCTGTCTAGTTTTCATCTTGTATTTGAACTGCTGGAAGGATTTTTCTTGATTCCCTCTCTCCAATCCAGCCTACATTGAATTGAGTTCCCAAAATACTGATTCCATTTTTATTTGCCTGTACCCCCTAACCTGTAACTACGACCACTGCCTGCTTCATCAAATTAAAATTCCTCAGCATGGGTTGGATGTGGTGGTGCACACATAATCACAACAGCTTGGGGGGCTGACTTGGGACTCACACTTAAAATACATTTAGTAAACTTTTTTGTGTGTGTGTGTGGGGGGGTGGGATTGGACCCAGGATCCTAGCAAGCTAGGCAAGCACTCTGCCACTGAGCTCCACCCCCAGAAAAAAATGTATTTTTTTTTTAAAGAAAGAGTGAGGGCTTGGAGCAGTGGCTCACAGGTTTCAGCACTAGCCTCACCTGTGTGGGGACATGGGTTCAAACCCCAGCACCATGTACACAACAAAGTGTCTGAACAACAAAAGCCAAATGAGAAACTCAATGAAATTGATTCTTTTTTTTTTTCCAGGGCTGAGGACCGAACTCGGGGCATTGCGCATGCTAGGCAAGCGCTCTGCCACTGAGCTAAATCCCCAACCCCAATAAAATTGATTCTTTCTCCCTCTCAGTCCCTCTCTCTTTAGGGAAAAAAAAATGAGTGAGACAGAAGGAAGCAATTTTATTTAGCTTTTCATTGTTCTGACACTTAGTTGTGTATGTGGTGCTGGTGTTTGGACCCAGGTTCTCACGCACTTTAACCTCTGAGCCACTGCTTCAACCCCCCAGAAAAAAACAATTTGAGAAAATGTATAGCATCATTTCTTGGGCTGGGGATGGATCTCAATGATGGAGTACTTGCCTAGGATGCGTGAGGTCCTGGATTCCATCCCCAGCAACCCCCTTAAAAAAAAAAGGGGTCATTTCTTCTGACTCTTTTGGTCCTCATTAATTCACTACTATATGTTCCTAATGCACTTATAGCCTAAGCCACATAACTCGCACTTGTTTATGAGCTAGGTTGGTCTCTTTTTTAGGTTCTTAGCTGTTAGGCTACATTGTGTCCCTCTAATAAGGCTATACTACTAAGTATAGCTAAATACCTTGGTCAGGTCCCATCTTCTCTGGGCAAGCCTGAAAATACACTATCAAATATAAGCTTTTCTTTTCTTTTCTAACCTGAAATGTTTCCTTTTGTCATTCTACACACACCCAGACACCAATGGTATCAGAGGTGTGAGATTCAACTTCCCCTTCTACTATGTATTTTTAAATTTTCATTTATTTATTTTTTATTTATTTTTTGCAGTACTGGGACTGAATTCAAGGGCATTTTGCCACTGAGCTACATCCCCAGCCCTTTTAATTTTTTATTTTGAGACAGATTCTCACTAAATAGCCCAGGATGGCCTCAAATTTGCATTCCTCCTGCTTCTGCCTCCTGAGTCACTAGGACAACAGGTGTGCCACACTGTGCCCAACTCTACACCTACCATTTCCTCATGACACTATCTGATGAATGACCTCAGCAGCTCCTTCATTCACTAATTCACTTAAAAATTTTATTAAATACCTTCCATATCTGAGACACTGTACCAGGAACCAAGTAAAAACAGAATAGGACAGACAAGCTCTCTGCCTTCTATGGAGGTTACAGTTGGAGGAAACAAAATGTAAACATACACGTGTATTCTTAAGTCCCCCGATTGGTAAGTTTATTGAGGAATTGGTGCTGAGACAGAGACTAGCAAGCAAGGTTTTGGGTTGAACAGGATGTTAGGACAGGAGATGATAGTTAAACTGTGATTCAAGCAGTGAGAAATTTAGCTATACAAAAAGAGAAGATGGAGAGAAAAGGGGTCCAACAGTGGCTCGGCAGTTATGGTGCTTGCCTGGTATACATGAGGACCTGGGTTCATAACCCCAGCACCACATACACAACTAAATGTCAGAGCAACTAAAGCCATATGAAAAACTAAATAAAATTGATTTTCTTTCTTTCACTGTCCCTCTTTCTTTCTTTAAAAAAAATTTGGGGGAGGGGCTCCAAGCACATTAACAGCACCTACAAAAGCCCAGGGGCTGAAAAGACCTTGCTGTGGCAGGGAAGGCAGAGTGGTATGATATGAAGTTGAACAAGTAGAGGGGGTCAGAGCAATGAGAGCCTTACAAGCCATTCTAGGGTGTTTAGAGGCTTTGGAGAACAATTCCAGAATTGTAAATGAGAACAACCTGATCTAATTTATGCTTTTAAGTGAATCATTTAAAAAAAATCAATTCTGCTGGGTGTGGTAGCATGCACCTGTAATCTCAGTGACTCAGAAGGCTGAGGCAGGAGGATCTCAAGTTCAAGGCCAGCTTCAGTAACTCAGCCAGGCTTCAAACAATGTGGAGAGACTCTGTCCAACAATAAGAAATAAGCCAGGCACAGTGACACAGGCCTGAAATTCCAATGACTCAGGAGACTGAGGCAGGAGTATGACAAGTTCAAAGCCAGACTCAGCAATTTAGGAAGGCCCTAAGAATCTTAGCAAGACCTTGTCTCCAAATAAAAAAAGAGCCATGGATGTGGTTCAGTAGTTATAATGCCCCTGGGTTCAATTCCCAGTACTAGCAGAAAAATTGTCCAGGTGCTATGAGGACAATTGGTTGGAGAAGAAAGAATGGAGTTGTTGCTGTAACAAGGGACCAAAGATGATAATAAGGAAATTGGTTGTAGTGGAGATAGAAGTATAGTTAAAACTTTGCACTTTAAGGGCTGGGTTTGTAACTCAGTGGTAGTGTGTTTGTGTAACATGCAAGGGGCCCTACATTCAAACCCCAGCCAAAAAAAAAAAAAAAAAAAAAAAAAAATCAACCTTGGACTTTGCTTTTACCTCTGCTGAACTACATGCAATCAATCATGAACTCTTAACATATTCAACCTCTAGTTTCTCACACGTGACTATTTCTCTATTCCTATTGACCCAAGCCAGGCCCTTGTTACCTACCTTTCACCTGCACGATTACTGCAGCCTCATTACTTAAGTGATCTCAGCTTTCAATCTTGAGTTGTTCCAATACAACCCACGTACTGCTGATGCAGGAAACTTTTAACTACAGAATTCCCACTATGTTCTTATAGTGGTCAAAATCTCCAAAGACAGTTTGGGAATCTAGGACCTGGATGGATTAGGCCAATATTATACAGTTAAATCATAATATTTTCCTGATGCTTTCCCCATATCTATTCTTATTTGTGTGCTATTCTTTCTTTTTTTTTTTTTAATTAGAGAGGGACAGTGAGAATCAATTTTATTTAGTTTTTCATGTTACTTTCATTGCTCCAACACTTCTTTGTGTAAGTGGTATTGAGGTTGGGACCCGCGTCCTCGCTCATGCCAGGCAAGCGCAGTAACTGCTGAGTCACCGCTCCCGCCCATGCTGTTATTTCTTTAAGTCCTGTGGATTGAACTCAAGGGCACTTTGCCTCTGAGTTACATACCTATTCCCCTTTTATTTCTTTTGGGTACAGGGGATTGAACCCAGGGGTGTTTTACCATTGAGCTACATCCTCGGCTCTTTTAAATTTGGAAACAAGGTCTTGCTTCATAGTTTAGGGCCTCCTGCCTCAGCCTCCTGAGATTACAGGCATGTGCCACTGCTTCCAGCTAAAAGGTTACTTTAAAGAAACAGATGTCAAGCTTAACTTCTTCAACTATGACCCAGCGTTCCTTTCTCTTCTAGGCCAGCGGGCCCCTGAGCCTCTTGGGGCTGGGACTACCGGGACACCGTGAGGAGGCGGAACTGATTGCGCGCGGCGCTGGGACCTGCGGACCTTAGTTAGTGAGGCACGCGACGGCCCGGAAGGAGCAGACGCGAGCTGGCATCCCGGCAGCCATTGCGCTGTGCAGTTCGGTCTGAGAAAGTGTAGGGCTGACCCGGAGGAGGGAATCGCGGTCGCGGGAGTCTGAGGTGAGTGGCAGCCCCGGAGGAACCGCGGGCAGCAGCTGTGGACCTCTGGGGAGGCGCGCTTGAAGGCTTAGGGCCAACAGCAGCACCCTAGGTTCCTGCTGCTGGCCCTGAGAGGAAGAGGTGCCGGTTTTTCTCCTGGAATCAGGCGGCTTGAGGGACGACAGGTCCCGTCACTGCTTCTCGGGGTCGTCCTGAAGTCCCTCGGGGGAGGGCCCTGCGGCTGTCAGGCGCTGTTATTTCAGAAAAGCGCGAGATGACAGCAGGCGAGCCTCTTCCTCCCCCGAGCCTCAGTTTCCCCACCTGGCAAGGCGAAGGCGGCGGGGTCTTTGACAGCTGGAGAGGCTGGGACTCGGCGTGTTGTGTTCAGCTCTTCCAGTTTGTGCGGAGGCAAATCGAGCTTCCTTACTAGCAGTGGTTAACGTTTTGCCTTAGCCAAGTCCCAGTTGAGTGGGAAAAAGATAAACTTTTGGAGAGCTAATGATTTACAACGTGTTCAAGATTTTTCTACGAGATAGAAGTTTGTTTTGAAATAGCTTAAACTAGTATCGTTGACTGAAAACGAAATTTGTCAGGAATTTAAGGTATTTGGTATATTGGGCAAAATGAGGTGAAGAAATCTATTTAACTTGAAAAATTAAGCCTACCATTGTTTACATGTTCTTATATCGCGCTCTGAGTTACCAAATGTCTTATTCTGAAGAACTGTGTTCAGTGTTCAATGGAGGGCCTGCCCGGGTGCACTAGGACCCGATTTCGAACCCCAGCACCACATACACAACTAAGTGTCAGAGAAAGGCCAGATGAAAATCGAACGAAAGTTGATTCTCTCCCCGCCCCGCCAAAAAAAAATGGGGCTGGAGCTGTGGCTCAGCAGTTGGAGCGCTTACCTAGAATGTGCAAGGACCTGAGATCTAACGCACCAGGTACACAGCTAGGTGTTGGAGAAAAGAAGGCCAGATGGAAAAATAAGTAAAAATTGATTCATTCTCCCTCCTCTCCCTCCCTCCCCCCTTCTCTCTCCCTCTGTCTTTAAAAAAAGAGTCTCTGAACTCACCTTGAATGTATGTGGTGTCAGAAACCTGTAATCCCAGGGACTTGGGAGGTGGATGCAAGAGGATGCCAGGTTCGAGGCCAGCCTCAGCGACTTAGCAAGACCCTGTCTCAAAATGAAAAATAAGAAGGCCTGGGGATGTAGCTCAGGGGTAAAGTATGCCTGGGTTCATCTCCAAGTAGGGAGGAGCTGGAATGGGAGATGTAAGTTGCATTGTAGCAAATGAAAAAAGGAAAGGAACATTTATTTATTTATTAAAGAGGGACAGAGAGAGAGAAAGAGAGAATCAATTTTATTTAGTTTTTCATGTGGCTTTTGTTGCTCCAACATTTCGTTGTGAACATGGTGCTGGGGTTTGAACTGGCATACCCAGGTGTGCCAGGCAAGCGCTGTAACTGCTGAGCCACCACTCCAGCCCCGGAACATTTATTTATAATCAGCTGTGTGTAAGGAACTACCTATGCACAGAACAGTCCACTAAGGAAGGTGGTAGTACCATCTCTGTTTTTCACATGATGAATAAAGATTTACAGTTTGTCAGTAATTACTAGAACTGGTGTGGTGGCCCATGCCTGTAATCCCAGCCACTGGGGAGGCTAGGGCAGGAGAATGGAAAGTTCAAAGCCAGTTTCAGCAATTTAGTGAGGCCCTAAGCAACTTATTGAGACTCAGTCTCAAAATAAAAATATAAAAAGGCCTGGGATGGGCTCAGTGGTTAAGCGCTCCTGGGTTCAATCTCTGGTATCAAAAAAAAAGGTAGGGGGATGAGGGGAAGCCAGTATAGCAGAATAATGTGTTTTTAAATTGTATCTTTCTATAGATTTGTGTTTGTCACCAAAATATTTTGAACTTTAAAAATTTTAAAACAACCAAACTAGGTGGCACTGGCCTGTCTTGCTAAGCACTCAGGAGACTGAGGTAGGAGGATCAGTTGAGTGCAGGAGTTGGAGGCTAGCCTGGGCAACGTAGCAAGAACCTATCTCAAGAAAAAAAAAATTAAGATGTTCATTTTTTCTGAGTTTGAAGAAAAGTGTCTTCGTTTCAGAAATGTTAGAGAAACTTTGTAATTAAGATTAGCAGTTTAAATAAGGTGCAGTTTAACCTTGTTTTGCGTTGTACTATTGTGTTGAAGAAGAAATTCAAGCATAACTTGACCCAAAAGATTAGTCTATCAGAAATTTAAATCACTGCCACATCATTCTAAGCTTACTAACAAGAATTCTGTAGTAATGATTCATCATTTCTCCACCCCTTTCAATAAGTACACAGTTGACTAAAACTCATTTAAATTATTTCTCTGCAGAATATTAGTAAGCTAATAACCACAATGTTGAAAGGTTTCATTTTCTTTTTAAAGAGAGAGGGAGAGTGAGAGAGAAAAAGAATCAATTTTATTTAGTTTTATGGCTTTTGTTGCTCCAACACTTCATTGTGTACATAGTGTTCAACCCATGCATGAAAGGCAAGCACTGTAACCACTGAGCCACCACTCTAGCCCCTTCTTTCATTTGGAAACAAGGTCTTGCTAAGTTACCGTTACTGACCTGGAACTTGCCATCCTCCTACCTCAGCCTTCCAAATCTCTGGGATAACAAGCATGTGCCACTGTGCCCCACTAAGCATATCTTTTTTATGTATAGTATTGTATTTTTGTGATCAAACTCAGGTTTCTTTACCACTGAGCTACATCGCCAGCTCTTTTTTATTTTTTTTGAGACAGGGTCTTGCAGAGTTGCTTAGACTGGACTTGAACTTGCAATCCTGCCTCAACCTACCAAGTCACTGGGATTACATGTGTGTGACACCAAGCCTGGTAATAGTATGCTAATATTTAAAGTAAAATCAGAATGCCATTAAAAGCTTTTCATATTAAAAATTATTAATATTGGGGCTGGAGCGGTGGCTCAGCAGTTACAGTGCTTGCCTGGCATGCTCCAGTACTTGGGTTCAAACCCCAGCACCATGTACACAACTAAGTGTCAGAGCAATGAAAGCCACATGAAAAACTAAATAAAAATTGATTCTCTCTCTCTCCCTGCACCCCTCTCTCTCTCTCTCTCTTTTTTTTTTTTTAAGAGAGGAGGACAGTGAGAGAGACAGACTGAGAGAATCAATCTTTATTGAGTTTTTCACATGGCTTTCGTTGCTTTGACACCTAGCTGTGTACATGGGTGCTGGGGCTAGAACCCGTGCACTTTTGCATGCCAGGCAAGTGCTGCAACCACTGAGCCACCGATCCAGCCCCGACCTCTGTCTTTAAAAAAAAAATTATTGAAGCTATTTTGTAAATTGGCATTTACATTTTTATGGTTTCAATATTAGTTAATTTAGTCTGAGTTAATTCCATCTTATAATATTAAAATTATTTTCATGTGTATTATCACATTTAATCATTCTTACAACACCGAGGCAAGTGATATTCCTGTTACATACCTGAGGCAAAGGGCTCAGGAGAACTGATTGGCTTTCCCAGAATGAAACAATAGTATTTCAAATGGTGCCTTTCTCCTCTTTTTTTTTTGTTCGCGTGTGTGTGTGTGTGTGTGTGTGTGTGTGTACCTGTTTGCGCACCTGTAAGCGCACTCGCACACGTGCATCTGCATGTGAGGGACCCCTGGGGACAGAACCCAGGCTGTCACGCATGCTAGGCACATGCTCCATGCCCCCCGAAGACCTCGAAAGATACATTTCAAATCCAAATAGTACTCTATCCATTTCACTTTGACTCTACCATGATTTTCATTTCAAAGTTACTAATGAATTGATTCTATAATCATATTTTTATGTATTATTTTCCTCTATAGCATTACATCTCTTATTTTCTTCCTGTAGAACTTTCTTGCATATTTGTGTTTTGGCATGTGTGGATTGTTTATGGAAGAGGTTGGGGGCAATGTCAGGATTGAACCCAGAGTCGTTTAACCATATGCCCAGTCCTTTTTATTTTTTATTTTGAGACAGGGTCTCACTGGACTGGGAATATAGAGAAATGGTAGAGCACTTGTCTAGCATGCTTGAGGCCCTGTGTTGGATCTATAGCACCATAAAAGAAAAAAAAAATTTGTATCTAAATGGTTTTGCTTAGCCAGGTGCAGTTGTGCACACCTATAATCCCAGCAGTTTGGGAGGCTGAGGCAGGAGGATTGAATTCAAAGCCAGCCTCAGCAACTTAGCAAGGCCCTGAGTAACTTAGTGAGACCCTGTCTCAAAATAAAAATTAAAAAAAAAAGGAGGGATGTGGCTCAGTGGTTGAGCTCTGCTGGGTTCAATCCCTGGAACCAAAAACAAAAGGTTTTGCTTAGTAATTCATGTAAAGGGCTAGAGCAGTGGCTGTGGTTCTGGGACTTGCCTGGGATGTGCAGGGACACAGGTTCGAACCCCAGCACCATGTACAGAACTAAGTGTTGGAGCAACGAAAGCCACAGGAAAAACTAAATAAAACTGATTTTTTTCTCTTACTGTCCCTCTCTCTTTCTAAAAAAATAAATCATATAAATGAGTTATAAAATGGTGATGTAAATTTTTAAAATTTTTCTTTTTCTTTTTTTTATATTGGCTTTATTGAGCTATAGTTATTATACCATGATTACCCTTTTAAAGTGTTTTTAGTATGTTGTGCAACCATCACCACTATCTAATTTCAAAACGTTTTCATTACCTCAAAAGAAACCCAGTATCCATTAGCAATCACTCCCTACTTTCCCATCCCCCAGTCTGACAACCCACTAATCTGCTTATTCTAAGGATTTGCCCACTCTAGAAATTTCATATAAAGGGAGTTGTCTATGTAAGTTTAATGGGACAAGGTTTTAAAAAGTTGTTTGTAATCTGAGAAGTTTTGTTCCATTATATCCTTTGCACTGATTTTAATGTTACTTGAGTAGATCATTTTTAAATCTGCCTAGGGCTTTTCCTATTTGGTGTGCATGGAATAAATAAACCTGCTGACGTGTATATGTTTCCTTGTTCTTGACCTTTGCTCTTCACATCTCTTAATAGTGTGTTCAGGGTGTTGTGTAACCTGTTCTCAGAGCTCAGGTATGTGTAGCTAAGTAAGTTTTATTCTTAGTTGGGTATTTTTACTATTTAAATAACCATAACAACAAAGATTTTAATTTTGTTTCTAACAACTTTTAGTTTATTTTAAGGATGCTATAAATCACAATTATAGGGAAATATACATGTCTGTTATCTTTGGAAGTAGAGTTTCAGTGTTATTACTTCTGTTGGGACAAGTTTTACAACAACAAATTGGTGCCATCCTTATGTAAAAAGCCCTTTTTCCTTTACAGCTTACTCCATTCCACCTTCCACTATTCATTCCTTCTAGCTCTTAACTACCAACCTTTATCTGCAGTCTCATTGCAATGAGGACTTTGCCTGTTGATTCAGTCTTTCTGTAGCAGTGCCCTCCTCTCTTCTAGGTGACTCCACTGCCTGTCACTCTGGGCTTTGCTTTAGCCTAGCTTCCGGTATTTTTCACCTCCACTTCTCTTTATCTGTCCAAGCCAGAGCCAGACCTGGAAGCTTGCCACTAGCCAGACCTGAACTTGTCTTGAGTTCTTGAATTCTGTAGTCTCCATTTTGCTGGTATAATTGTGGCCCACTCCTTCACTTCTCTTACTCAGTCTCATCTACTCCTGTGTTTTGGCTTACAGACTGTCCCCCTCTTCTCCTGATTCTATTTTGTGAGAAGCCTATGTTTGACCACCACTGTCTTTCATCTATACTACTTACGTATATACCTTTATCCACTGCCTGGACTTCTGATCAGATCACTTCAGTCCCTCAGATTAGTACTCTTAAAGGCCTGTCCTTTCTCATCCTTATCCTGGAAGGCCCTAATCTTTAGTCTTAGGATGTTTTCTAAAGCCAAACATTGCTGGTGGCAGGCAGGGATGGGGATGTCAAGGGTCAAAAATCAGTGTTGATTGGGACTGTTTAAATGTTTGCTTTTTAATTCCACCTGAGCCCTTGGATCTCTTTAGCAATATCCACCACCACCCACTGCCAGGGATTGAACCCGGCGCCTTGCACATGCACACTCTACCACTGAGCTACGTCCCAAGCCTCTTCAGCAATCATTTAACCTGATCCTTTTATTCCTTACTGTAGCTGTTCTGATGCTTGTTCTGCTCAAAATTTCTCTACACCCCTTCACTTTTGGAGTCATATTCCTGCCCCTCCACGGATATCCGGCCCTTCTTGTATTCTTAGAGGGAGAGATACCGCTTGTTCAAGCTCCAGCTCCTTTTCAGACTTTGTCCCTTTTTTTTAGTTAATTTTTTCCCTCTTGTCTTTTTTTTTTTTTTTTTTTTTTTTTTTTTTTTTTTTTTTCCCCTTTTTTTTTTTTTTTTTTTTTTTTTTTTTTGTTAAGAGAGGGACAGAGAGAGAGAAAAAGAGGGAATCAGTTTTTATTTTATTTTTTCATTGCTCGGACACTTCGTTTTGTATGTGATGCCGGGGTATAAACCCGCATCCTCGCACATGCCAGGCAAGCACCATAACCACAGAACCACCGCTCCAATTCCTTTTCCCTCTTGTCTTAAACTCCCCCTTTCCAGTAGTTCCTTCCCTTCCCTTATCATCATACTCAAGTCTCACTCTTTCTTGAGAAAATATTCACTTTATTTCAAACTTTTCAAAGGGGAATCTCTCCTTCACTGCCTCTACCTTTAACCTCTGTTCTCATTCACTTCTCAATAATAACAGCTGCAGGCTTTGTGCATATTATCTTGTCTGATCTTTACGACATCTTGAGAGAAATTTCAGAAGAAAATTGACTTGTTGAAGAGCACAGCATTTGTGAATTATCAACAAGCCTTGTTCTGCTTTAAGTACTGACTCTCCAATACCCCCATTCTACTACAGGCTGCTCTCAGTGATTGGCTCCTTGTCACCAAAGGCAGCTGTGACCTCCCTGCAGCTGTATTTGAGGTCACTAACATTTCCTTTCTATTTTTGTCATAGTCTCTTCTAATTCTTCTAACCTTTCTGGGTTACATTGATTCTTCCACCTGCCATCTGTCCCTTAGAGACCACCTCTAGTGAGAATTTATTTTTTCCATAGCATTTTGTTTGGTGTCAAGGCAGGAGAATTTCAGGCAAAGATGGTGGGAGAATGTTCTGATGTTGAGAAGGCGAATGGGCAGAAGTTTTTAAGTGGCAAAGTCTAGGTCACCTGCGGGTGAATGCCAGGCCACAAGAAGGGATGTAAAATATGGTAAGCTTGGATCAGTAGCTAAGAGGCAAGTAGTGGAAGTTCTGGAATACTAGACCAGAAGTTTGATTGAATCATTTCTGAGCTCAAAAACCTCTGGCAGGCCTGGTACAGTGAAACGTGTCTGTAATCCCAGTGACTTCAGACGCTAAAGCAGGAAGATTGCAAGTTCAAAACTAGCCTCAGCAATTTAGCAAGGCCCTCTGTAATTAGGAAGTCCCTCTCCCAAAATTAAGAGGGCTGGTGGGGCTGGAGCGGTGATTCAGTGGTATCACACTTGCCTGGCATGTGCAAGGGCCTGGTTTCAAACCCCAGCACCACATACACAAGTAAGTGTAGGAGCAACGAAAACCAGATGAAAAACCAAGTTTTCTTTCTTTGTCTCTCTCTCTCTCTCTCTCCCTCTCCCTCCCCCCCTCCCTCTCTCTCTCCTTCTTTCCCTCTCTCCTCCCCTCTTTCCCCCACTCTGCCCCCTTTAAAAATAAATAAAATAAAAAGGGCTGGGGATGTGGCTCAGTGGCTAATCACCCCTGGATTCAATCCTTGGTACCAAAAACAAAAAATAAAAACCTGTGCAACACACACCCATAATCCCAGCAATTTGGAAAGCTGAGACAAGTTCAGGCCAGCCACAGCAATTTAGCAAGCCCTTTAGCAACTTACTAAGACTCTGTCTCAAAATAAAAAATTAAAAGGACTGGGGAAGTTTCTCATTGGTAAAGTGCCTTTGGGTTCAATCACCCTGGGTTCAGTCCCTACCGGGGCAGGGTGGTGGTAGCTCTGGGGTCTTTATCCACTGTATAATTTAGATAACCAAATAATTTATTACCTAAATCTGATTCCTTTTGAATGAAAGGGGGCACTAATAATAATTACAGTGACGTAATTACCAGCCCTTAAGTATGAGCTGAGACTCTCTTTAACAGACTGATAATTATGGTCACTCTGGCTATGTAACAAATCAAGTCCAAGATGACATTTTGGCAAAACCACTCTGGAGGCACTGTGCAAGATGGATAGAGAAATTTTAAGAGTAAGATGGTAGTTTAGGAATGTGATACAAAGTTTTTTTCTTTTCTTTTTGGTACCTGGGATTGAATCCAGGGATGCTTAACCTCTGAGCCACGTCCCCAACCCTCACCCCCACTTTTTTTTTTTTTTTTTTAAAGAGAGAGAGGGGAGAACAGTGAGAGAAAAAGAGAATCAGTTTTATTTTGTTTTTCATGTGACTTTTGTTGCTCCAACACTTTGCTGCATATGTGGTGCTGGGGTTCAAACCCACGTACTTGCACATGCCAGGAAAGCACCATAACCCCTGAGCCACTGCTCCAGCCTGATTACTTGATCTTAAGTAGGAAGTGACTATAAAAATTTTGCTCATGTTAATTAAGCAAGGGAGAAAGAAAAGGGGAGTGGCTATTGCCAGGATCCAGAGACTCTGTAGGAAATACTGCTAGGACTTATACAAATTGAAAGTGGTCCCTTAACATCCTGACCTCTAAATTCTGAGTTAGGTGGGGCCCTCTGTGTCAAGATTGATAGCCCACTTGAGTGAGAGGCAATTTAAGTAGTGTATGTATCATATACTTTGTGTAAAGAAAGTCAAAGATGGGGCTGGAGCAGTGGCTCAGCAGTTACAATGCTTGCCTGATATGCATGAGGGCACGGGTTCAAACCCCAGCACCACATACACAACGAAGTGTCAGAGCAACAAAGCCACATGAAAAACTAAATAAAATTGATTCTCTCTCTCTCTTTTTCTCTCACTGTCCCTCTCTCTATTTAAAAAAAAAAAAGTCAAAGATAACACAGTCCTTCACACTTTTTGAACTTTATCCAAGTTTGAGGCCTGACTTCTTTTATTCCTATCTGGAAAATGAACCTTGCTGACCTAAAAGTATATTTTTGTATATGTGATCTTTCTTCTCTTAAGAAGTTTCTTCTCATATTTTCCTTATTACTCTATTAGTTTATCAAGGTATATGTTAGGTAAGTGTTGAATTGAACTATAGTTTCTATGATTTTTAAAAAATTTAACATTGATCAATATGATTAAAATTTGAAAAATGCAGAAAAATCACAAACCTAGAAATTTACCACCTGGCACCAATTGCTATGTAAAAAATCAAACCAGGAAGGTGGCACACACCTATGATCCCAGCGACTTGGGAGGCTGAGGCAGGAGGATTACAAGTTCAAAGCCAGCCTCAGCAACTTAGCAAGGCCCTGTCTCAAAATAAAATATAAGGGGCTAGGGGACTGGGGCAGTAGTGGCTCAGCAGTTACAGCACTTGCCTGGCATGTGCGAGGGCACGGATTTGAACCCCAGTACCACATACACAACGAAGTGTTGGAGTAACAAAAGCTACATGGAAAAGAAAAGAAAATTGATTCTTTCTCTCTCGCTGTCCCCCTCTCTCTTTAAAAAAAGAAAGAAAACTTTATTGATTTTTTTTTAAGAGAGAGGGTCAGTGAGAGAGACAGAGAAAGAGAGAAACAACTTTATTTAGTTTTTCACATGGCTTTAGTTGCTCCAACACTCAGTTGTGTACGTGGTGCTGGGGTTTGAACCCGGGTCCTCGTGCTTGCCAGGCAAGCGCTGAAACCGCTGAGCCACCGCTCCAGCCCCGAAAGAAAACTTTAAAAAATAAAATAGGCTGGGAATGTGGCTCAGTGGTAAAGCGCCACTCCCTGTGTTTAATCTCCAATATTAAAAAAAAATCAAATATAAAAAGGGTCTTTACTCCACACAGGTTATCAAGAGACTGAGAAACTCTTTTTTTGACCTCTCCTAGTAAAATCTCTTGTCTCAGAAAAAAAAAAAAAGTCTTTTTTCATTACCATAACCTACCTTCCTTCTCTTTCTTTCTTTCTTTTTTTTTTCCTTTAAAGAGAGGACAGTATGTGAGAGAGAGAGAGAGAATCAATTTTATTGAATTTTTCACATGGCTTTCGTTGCTCTGACAGTTGTGTATGTGGGTGCTGGGGTTTGAACCCATGTACTCGTACATGCCAGGCAAGCTCCATAACCACCGAGCCTCTGCTCCAGCCCCCTTCTTCTCTTTCTTTTTTCCCTGCTCTTCCTCCTTTCTCCCCCCAACACCTACAACAAGGATATAGTAAATATCCCATGGACCATATATACTATAATTTAGTTAATTTATTGAACATAGATTATCTCATTTTTTTCTTCTTCTTCTTTTTTTTTTTTTATTCCCTTTGGTACTGGAGATTTAATGCAGGAGAACTTTACAACGGAGCTATGAGCTATATCCCCAGTCCTTTTTATTTTTTAATTTGAGACAGGGTCTCACTAATTTGCTAAAGCTGAACTCTCAAACTTCCTATCCTCCTGTCTCAGCCTTCCAAGTTGCCAGGGTTACTGGTGTATACCACCACACCTGGCTCCAAAATAACATTAATGAGGGGCTGGAGCTGTGGCTCAGCCATTACAGCACTTGCCTGGCATGTGGGAGGACCTGGGTTTTGACCCCAGCACCACAGACCAAATAAGTATCAGTGAAACAAAGGCCAGATGGAAAAAATAAATAAAATTGATTTTCTCATTCTCTCCCTCTCTCTCAAAAAAAAAAATACCCACAAAATTAATAAAGCATATCTTTATGCATAAAGCCTTTTTTTAATATTAGGACAACTTATTATAAAGAATTCATGGGAGACTGGAGCAGTGGCTCAGCGGTTATGGTGCTTGCCTGGCATGCGCAAGGATCTGGGTTCAAACCCCAGCATCACATATACAACGAAGTGTTGGAGCAACGAAAACCAGATGAAAAACTAAATAAAATTGATTCTCTTTCTCTCTCTCTCACTATCCCTCTCTATTAAAAAAAAAAAAAAGAATTCTTGGGTTAAATGATATCAACAGATATATTGGTGGTTTTTTTTTTTTTAAGAGTTAATTTTGTTTTTTCATCTGGTTTTTGATTTTCCTCTACTTAATTGTATATACAGTGCTGGGGATCAAACGAGGGTCTTTGTGCCTGCCAGGCAAGTGCTCTACCACTGAACTACCTCTCCGGCCCCATCCAGAGTGGTTTTGAAAAAGATTTGTACTGCTGTGTACAATGGCACATGCCTATAATCCAAGCATCACAGGGGGCTAAAACAGGAGGATTGCAAATTTGAGATCAGTCTCAGCAACTTGGTGAGGACCTAAGCAACTTAGACTATGCCTCAAAATGAAAAATAAAAACGAACTGGAGATGTAGCTCAGTGACAAAATGCCCCTGGGTTCAATCCCCAGCACCAAAAGACAAGGAAAAGATTTATACTAAACCAGGCACTGTGGCACACACCTATAATCTAGCAATTCAGGAGGCCAGGCAGGAGGATGGAGGGTTCAAGGCCAGCCTGGCAATTTAGCAACACCCTATCACCAAAAATAAGAAAGAGAAAAAAGACTAGATATGTAACTCAGTTGTAGAGTGACCCTGGGGTTAACCCCCCAGTACCCGCCCCACACACACACAAAAAGAAAAAATTTGTACTATTTTATATTGCTACAAACTACCTCTTTTGCTGCATTCTTTCTAGTCCTGACTTGTAATCCTCTCTCATTTTGCTACTTAGATGGGTAAAGAATGTTCTCTATTTGATATTTTAATGATATTTTACTTTTTATGCATCGGTATATATCAGGTTGAATTGGCCTGCATAATAGAGTTTAACTCTTTGTAGTAAAGTTATTGTAGGATTATTTACTCAGTTGGTGTTTAACATTAATGTTAGTGTTTAATGTATATTGGTATATGATGTTGACTATTAAATTCAAAATTCTTTTTTTCAGACCCTGTAAGATTTGGATATGTCATTCATATTTGATTGGATTTACAGTGGGTTCAGCAGTGTTCTACAGTTTTTAGGTAATGGTGACCCTTTGTTCTCTGTAGTTATCCCATTTAACCTCTTTATATAATAAGTATGCTCATTTGTATAGAGCCTTTTTATATATAAGCCAGTAATTAAGAATGCAAGCCGGGGGGGGCTGGAGCGGTGGCTCAGCAGTTATGGCGCTTGCCTGGCAGGCGAAAATACTTGAGTTCGAACCCCTGCACCACATACACAACGAAGTCTCAGAGCAACGAGAGCCATGTGAAAAACCAAATAAAAATTGATTCTCTCTGTCTCTCTCACTGTCCCCTCTTTCTTTTAAAAAAAAAAAAAATGCAAGCTGGGGGCTGGAGCGGTGGCTCAGTGGTTGGAGCACTTGCTTGGCATGCACAAGGACCCAGGTTCAAACCCCACCACCACATACAAAACTAAGTGTTGGAGAAATAAAGGCCTGATGAATAAATAAATAAAGTTGACTCTCACTTTCTCCTTTTGTAAGGAAAAAAAATGTAAGCTGGGTTATTTATTTATTTTGGTACTGGGGAATTGAACCCAGTTATGTCCTACCACTGAGATACATCCCCACCCCTTTTCTTTGACACAAGGTCTTGCTAAACTGTCCAGGCTAGTCTTGAGCATATGATACTCCTGCCTCAGCCACTCAGGTAGCTAGGATTATAGACATATGACACCACACCCAGCAAGAATACAAGCTTTGGGGCTGGACTGTTGGCTCAGTAGTGGAAGCACTTGCCTGGCATGTGCAAGGTCCTGGGTTCAAACCCCAACATCACATACACAACTAAGTGTCAAGGAAACAAAGGCCAGAGGAAAAAATAAAAAAACTTGATTGTCTCCTTTAATTAAAAAAAGAATGAATGAAAGCTTTGAAATTATACAATCACATTCAATTATTCATCACTTTTTAAATTATGTAATTTTTCGTTGTTTTGTTTTTGTTGTCCTGGGGATTGAATCAGAGACACTTTATCACTGAGCTACTTCCCTAGCCCTTTTTATTTTCTATTTTGAGACAAAGTCTGGCTAAGTTGCCAAGGCCAGCCTCAAAAATGCAGTTAATTCTGTCTTAACTTCCTGGTAGCTGGGGTTATGGAAATACACCACCACACTGGCCAAATTAACTCTTTTGGTAGGACATATACAGCTTTATTATTACAGTAATTAACAAATATTTGAAGATATTTTCAGTCTCCTGATTTTCAGATTTTGCCCTGAATTTAGTCTCTGTGTTAATATTCAGTCTTGTTAACTGGATTTCATGTAATTACAGAGTGCCCAGCATAGTTTCAGACTGGCTACAATTGTACTTACAGAATTATATCTCCTATATAAATACTTCTTCCATGAACATTTTCTTGACAAAGGAAATAATACACTTGTAGTCAAGTGTAGTGGCGCATGTCTGTAATCCCGGCTACTCAGGAACTTGAGGCTGGAGGACTGGGAGTTTGAGGCTCGTGAGTTTTTGTTTTCGTTTTTGTTTTTTTAAAATAAGGAATTGAGTTACTGTACAATTATAAATGCATATAAAGTAATAATATGATATGCATATATTCTTATACCATAATTACCACCAGATCCTTCCCTAATCTCCCTCCCTCTCTCCTTCCCCACCTGCCCCTCTCCCCCACATATCTATAGTGCCCTAGATAATGTGTTGCTATACCTTTGTGGGGTCTAATACATGAGAATGACTACCGCAGTGAGTTTTTATTTTATTATTTTAAGGAGTGGGGTTGTAGCTCAATAGTAGAGGGTTCAATCCCTAGTACCCACCCCATACACACAAAGAAAAGGACTTACTTGTTGTGAGTCAAGGCAAGTCCTCTGTTCTCTTGTAGTTCTGTGGGATTAGACAACTAAACACATAAGAAATAAAGTTGAGGGTTGGGAGTGGAGCTCAGTGGTAGAGTGTATGCATAGATTTTGTGAGGCCCTGGGTACAAGCCCCAGCAACAAAAGAATACTTTTTTAATTTTAAAAAGTAAAGTTCAGGCCAGGCATGGTGGTGGCACACACCTATAATCCCAGCTGCTCAGGAGGCTAGGCAGCAGGATCACCAGTTCAAGGCCAGCCTGGGCAGTTTAAGACCCTATTCCAAAATAAAATTAAAACAGAGTTGGAGATGTTGCTCAGTGGTAGAGTTGTTGCCTAGCATGTGTGAGGTCCTGGGTTTGATCACCAGTGCTACAAAATAAAGGGAAAAAAGTTCAATGTTTAGCTTTTAAATTCCAGTCTACCATAAATTGGTTAGTGCTGCTTTTTCTTTTTTTTTTAATCAATTTATCAGTGCCTGGTTGATATATTTAAAATATATGCTTAGGTTTTTTGTTTTGTTATTATTGCTTAGTTTTATATGATCCTATGATCAATAGTTTATAAATTAATTTAAATTCAACAATGAACTACTTAACTTTTTGACTGAAAAAATGCTCACTGTTTTTTTCACCAAAAGCACTTATTTTCATCCATGAAAAATTTCTCTGTCAGATGTGGTGGCACAGACTATAATTCCAGCTACTTGGGATGTTGACATAGGATCAAAAGTTCAAGTCCAGGGCTGGAGCGGTGGCTCGGTGATTACGGTGCTTGCCTTGCATGCATGAGTATGCGAGTTCAAACTCCAGCACCATGTATACAGGGAAGTCTCAGAGCAACAAAGGCCACCTGAAAAACTAAATATAATTGTTTCTCGCTTTCTCTCTCTTTTTTAAAAAAGAAGTTCAAGTCTAACCTTAGCAACAAGAACTTATCTCAAAAATTATATATTTATATATTAATATGTAAATATACATTTATTTTATAATTATTTTGTGCTATATATATTTTACAATATATAACATATTCATATATTTTTATAACATAGAATATATAATTTTATAAATAAATAAATATATATATATATATATATATGTAATCACTTAAAATTTTTCCCTGCCAGTCATGGTAGTGCATACCTGTAATCCCAGCAACTGGGGAAGGCCAAGGTAGGAGGAGTGCAAATTTAAGGCCAGCCTCAGCAACTTAGTGAGACTCTGTCTCAAAATAAAAAATAAAAAGGGGTAGGGATGTAGCTTAGTGGTAAAATTTCTCAGTGTTAAATCCCCAGTAACAAAATTTTTTTTTTCCCTCAATCTAGCACAAATACATGATATTGAGTATTTTTCAATGTTTTCCTAATAGAAAACTTAGATATGTACCCCTAAATTGTCTAGGAAATACAAATATTTTGCCAACTGGAACTAAGTTCAGTTTTCTAATTATTTGAAGTCCCAAATCATGAATAGATTTAAAACAATTCTTTTAAGACTGAAATCCAGGGGCTAGTGGCTCAGTGGTTTGGACGCTTGCCTGCAAGCATGAGGACCCAGGTTCAAAGCACAGCACCATGTACACAACTGAGTTTTGGAGCAACTAAGGCCATGTGAAAAACTAAATAAAGTTTTTTCTCTCTTTCTCGGTCTCTCTCACTGTCCCTCTCACTTTAAAAAAAAAAAAAAAAAGACTGAAATCCAATCTTATTCAGGCCAAATTTAAAATCATTTGGATGATCTATATCAATATCACTTTAACCAATCAGAGCTTTTCATTTGCAGGATTATATAAGAAAACTGGTAAATTGGTATTTCTTGGATTGGATAATGCGGGAAAAACAACATTGCTACACATGCTAAAAGATGACAGACTTGGACAGCATGTCCCAACATTACATCCCAGTAAGTATAGTAATGCTAAGTCATATGCACTAACCAAAGGGTTTTATTTTGTTTTTGTTTTTTTTTTTCAGGGCTGAGGACTGAACTCGGGGCCTTGCGCATGCTAGGCAAGCGCTCTGCCACTGAGCTAAATCCCCAACCCCTGTTTGGTTTTTTTTTTAATGAGTATTTTATGATCATGTTGTTTGAAATGTTCCTAAAATTGTATAGTAAATAATAAATTACCTAGCTCCCAGGGAGTGTATTTGGATCTTGAAATAATACTCATATCATTTTATCAGATACTACTGCTTTTTCTAGCTAGAGAACTTAAAAAGTTATCTCAGAGATTGACATGATTGGTAAATAGGATTACCTTATTTACTTAACCTGAATTTCTTTCACATTTTAAAACCATATGATTTTAATAATTTGTTCAGTATGTAGGTTATAATTTTATATATTACTGGTAACTCTCAACTTGTTTGCTAGTTATTTTTCTATTCCTGACAATGTCAATAATATATAATATAAAAATATACTGAAAGGCTGATAGAGGCTGAGGATATAGCTCAGAGTTACAGCATGTGCCTAGCATGCACAGGCTCTTGGTTCAACCCCTAGCACAATAATTTAAATATTTAAAATATAAAACTATAGAAATACTTCAAAAAACAGGGCATGTGTTGATATATTTATAGAAAGTTTTTTGTTTTTTTTTTTTAAAGAGAGAGGGACAGTGAGAGAGACAGAGAAAGAGAGAAACAACTTTATTGAGTTTTTCACATGGCCTTAGTTGCTCCAACACTCAGTTGTGTACGTGGTGCTGGGGTTTGAACCCGGGTCCTCGTGCTTGCCAGGCAAGCGCTGAAACCGCTGAGCCACCGCTCCAGCCCCTTATAGAAAGTTTTAAAGCAATCTTAAAATACTTTGCTGTTTTCTTTTAGAAAGACCACCTGAAAAACATTAGTAATAATCCTGTAAATTACTTAATATATATCGTCCTGAAGTAAGATTATATAATGAGTACTATTTCAGAAAGTAAAGTTAATGTTAAAATGAATTTATAAATACCTGTGACCTTAGTTTTACTGGTGAAAGATCATAAATCAGGTAGGCACAAAATTTAAAGACAAGTTAATAAGAGAGAACTAGTGGAATAATGAAGCTGGGTGTGGTACTGCACATATATAATCCCAGTGGCTCTGGAGTCTGAGGTAGGAAGCTCGCAAATTTAAAGCCAGCCTCAGCGGTTTGGGATACTGTTAAAGGCCAAACTCTAGCAAGAACCTGTCTCAGAATGAAATAAAGAAGACTAGAGATGTAACTCAGTGGTAGAATGCTCCTGGGTTCAATTTCCTATACTAGGGAAAAAGAAAAAGACTAAGAGGAAGGAGAATAGAACAGAACTATTATTTTCTCTATAAAACTGTTAGGTTAGAAAAGGAAGATTTTGTAAAATTGATAAATCTTTTTTTATATTAGGAGGAGAGTGGGGCTTGACAAATAAGATTCTGATACAAGAACAATATTATTAAAGAGAAAATGATCACGGTGAAATTGAGTGTGTAAAATTGCAAAAACAGAATTGGAAGAGACTACAGAGTGGTATTACATTAGGTGTAAGTCATGTTTTTACTTTTTGATGTTGCTATCTTTCTTTATTCAGCAAATATTTTTTGAGCACTTACTTTACACCAGACATTGTTCTAAATACTAGGGATACAGCAGTAGCACAAAACAGATACTGTTTCAATTTTGCTGCAGCTTACATTCATTTGAACTTACATTTTTCAATTAAAAGCATAAATGAAAAAGGTAATATGCATATATCCTATAATTTGGCAATTCTACTCCTATATATTTATTTAGGAAAAATGAAAACATATTTACCAAAAGCCTTGTAGAGGAGTCTTTATTCCAGCTTTATTTTGTAATAGCTAAAATGGGAAACACCTCAGATGTCTATCCAAAAAAAAAAAAAATGCAATAGAATTCTACTTAGCAGAAAAGGGGAATAGTGCATACCGTCATACTATACTGCATGGAAGAAGCTGGCCACCAAAAAGTTACCTGCTGTATGATACCGTTTATATCAAATTCTAGAACAAGCATAACTAACCTGTGGTGATAGAATTCAGATTAGTGGTTGCTTCTGGAGGTTGAGATGATGATTAACAGAGAAGGGGTAAGAGGGGCAGAGAGTGTTTTGGTGATTGTAACTATAGAAGTGATTTGCCAACCATATCCAAGCATTATCTTTTCCTTATGGATAGTGACTTTGAATAATGACTGTATTAAATATTTAGTTCATTTGATACTCTAACAAGCATTTCTTTCCTTTTTTTTAAGAAAGCGAGAGAAGGAGAGAATGAATTTTTTCAGTTTTTCATGTGATTTTTGTTGCTCTGACACTTCATTGTGTAGATGGTGCTGGGGTTAGAACCAGTGTCCTCATGCATGCCAGGCAAGCACCGTAACCACCAAGGCATGGCTCCAGCCCTAACAAGAGTTTCTTAACAAGATAAACTACTCTGTCCCATAATATTTAACACTGAAACCTTCACTGTAATTGTGGGGAACTTCTGTTTTTGGCCTTAAAGGAAAAAGACAGTGTGGAGTTACCTTCCCAGTACAACTGCATAACTAGACAAAAAATAATATATACTACAACTATTTTCAGGTATTGGGTAATTGCACAGAACTATGATTCCTGAAAGAAGAAAAACTCTTCATTATTCTAGCTTTATGTTAGGAGGTAATTTTCAGATCATGGTTCAAAGAGAGGAAACCCAAACATAGCCCCAAAGTCTTGCTGAGTTGAATAGACAGAGACCAGACTTTGGGGAGGCCAGGGTGATTAGAATTTGTTGGGAGGGAAGAACGAGCTTAAGAGAAAGGATTTCAGAAATACAGAAACACTCAAGAAATCATTTCCAGAGAAACAACAAATACAGGGAACCATCAGCCAAATTGTTACTAAAATATGGGACTGTGAATATTCAAGTTCTACCAGTTAAAATGGGAAGATTTGATCAGATACACAGGGCATTCAATAGAGAACCCAGAGGGATCAGCCCACAGTGGGGCTGGAATGGTGGCTCAGCGGTTACGGCGCTTGCCCAGCATGCGCAAGTACAAGTACACAAGTTCAAACCCCAGCACCCATGTACACAACTAACTGCCAGAGCAATAAAAGCCATCTGAAAAACTCAATAAAAATTGATTCTCTCTGTCTTTCTCTGTCTCTCACTGTCTTTTTCTCTTTATTAAAAACAAACAAACAAAAAACTAGCCCCAGAGTAAAGGGTACTCTGTCCTAACAGAACTTAGAAATGAATCTACAAGCAATTTAACTGTCTTTCAGAGCAAAGTCCAAAGGAATACAGCAAAATTTAGCATCCAGTATAAAAATTACAAACATGTAGCCAGGGAAGTATGATCTATAACAAGGAGAAAAATCAATCGGAAGAAACAGACCAAAAAGTGACAAAGATGATGAAATTAGCAGATAATGTCATTAAGAAAGCTATTATATGCCCAAAGATTTAAAGAAAAGCATGTATTTAATGAGGAGAAAATTGGCAGATATAACAGAACCAAGTGGAACTTCTAAAAATGAAAATTATACAATCTAAAATGAAAATTTCAGTGGATAGGATTAACAACAAATTAGACTGTGCGGGTACGGCAGAAGGAAAGACCAATGATAGAAACTATGCAAAATGAAGCACAAAGAGAAAAATGGCTGAAAGGAAAATAGAGCCTCAGGGACTTGTGAGATAGTATTAGACAGTCTAAGAAACCTGTAATTGAAGGCCCAGAAGGGGAAACAAGGAAGCAGAAAAAAAACATTTGAAGAAATAATTTCCCCAATTTTTTATAAATTGTGTTTGCCATTAGACTCTTGGGGATGCGACTATAGCACTTGGAGGCATTGAGTTCAATCCCCAGCACTGGGGGAAGAAGAAAAAAAAAGACTATTTCATAATGGCCATAAGAAAAGATTATTTCACCAGTATTATTTATTTATTTATTTATTTTTATTAAGGAGTTGTTATTGTACAACCATAAATGCCTACAAAGTAACATGCGTTAGGCATGTTATCTTAAACCAGAATTACCCCCATAAGGCCCATCCCCTAGTCTCTCGACTATTCTACATTTTGCCCTACAGGCAATTTTAATGCTTAGATTGTGAACTTTCCAGGCTTAAATGATTGCACAAATATTATTGGATTATTTGGGGGGTAAAGAGTATGCTGCATTGTTGTCTCCCTAGATCCCACCCTATTTTCCCTCCCTCTCCAGTCCTACTGTATTCTCTCCCCTTTTCCCTCCCCCCACATACGTATGGTTGTCCTAGATTATGTGTTGCTATGCTCCTGCTGGGTCCAATATGTGATCCTGACCTCCTTTCACCCAAGACTGGGTTTAATTCCAGCCTCCGCAAAAGAGTGAAAACTTTCGACCCTTGACTCTCTTGTATTTGGTTAACTTTGCTTAGTATGATTTCTTCCGTAGCCATTATTTATCTTCAAAGGCTGCAATATCATTGTTTCTAATTGCTGAGTAGAATTTCATTGTATGTATATACCGCAGCTTTTGGATCCATTCATCCAGTGAGGGGCATCTGGGTTGGTTCCATAATTTAGCTATTGTAAATTGAGCTGCTATAAACATAGATTTTGCGGTGTTGCTGGAATGGGCTCATTTTAACTCTCTGGGAAAATACCCAGAAGAGGGATAGCTGGATTGTATGTGAATCCATCTCTAATTTTTTGAGGATTCCCCACACTGCTTTCCAGAGTGGCTGTACCAGTTTGCAGTTCCACCAACAGTGTGCTAGTGTTCCTATCTCCCCACAACCCCTCCAGCATCTGTTATTGTTTATATTCTTCATCCTTTCCAATCTGACTGGAGTGAGGTGAAATCTCAATGTAGTTTTAATTTGCATTTCTCTGATTACTAGTGATTTAGAACACTTTCTCATATATTTATTGGCTTACTCAATGTCCTCTGTTCAGACATTTCTGTTTAGCTCTTTGGCCCATTTATTGATTGGATTGTTTGTGTTTTTGGTATTAAGTTTTTTGAGTGGTTTGTAAATTTTGGGTATTATTCCCCTGTTGGAGGAATCACTGGCCATGATTATCTCCCATTCTGTAGGTTGTCTCTTGACTTTGACCAATTCCTTAGCTGTGCAGCAGCTTTTTGGTTTAATGGCATCCCACTCATTGATTTTTTATTTTAATTCTTTTGATTTAGGGGGTCTTTTTGAGAAAGTCTTTGCCTACTCCCAAATGCAGGAGTGTTGGTTCTAACTTTTCTTCTAGTGGTTATGTGGTAGGCTGGTTTGATTCCTAGTTCCTTGATCCATTTTGATTTAATTTTAGTGCAAGATGAGAGATAAGGATCTAATTTCAACTTCCTGCAGAAGCCTGTCCAGTTTGTCCAGCACCATTTGTTGAATAGGCTGTTAATCTTCCATGTTATTTTTTGACTCCGTTTGTCAAAGATCAGATCTTTAAAGATTTATGGGTTTGTCTCAGAGTCTTCTATTCTATTCCATTGGTCTTCATTCCTATTTTGATACCGGTACCATACTACTTTTGTTACTGCAGCTTTATAGTACAGTTTTGGCTCTGGTACTGCAAATCCACCTGTTTCGTCTTTCTTGCTTAGCAATGTTTTGGCTATTCTGGGTTTGTTGTTGTTACGAATAAATTTGAGAATTGCTTTTTCTGTATCTGTAAAGAATGATATTGATATCTTGATGGGGATTGCATTAAATCTATATAGTGCTTTAGGCATTATGGCCATTTTAATTATATTAATACTGCCTAACCAAGAACATGGAACATCTTTCCATATTCTCAGGTCTTCTAAGATTTCTTTCTTCATTGTTCAATAATTTTCATTGTAGAGCTCTTTCATTGCCCTTGTTAGATTAATTCCCAAGTACTTTATTCTTTTTGAGGATATTGCAAATGGGACAGATTTCTTCTTCTGCCCTATTATTGTTAGTGTATAGGAAAGCTTTTGATTTATGGGTATTGATCTTGTAGCCTGCCACTTTGCTAAATTTGTTTCTAAGTCAAGCAGTTTTCTGGTGGAGTATTTTGGATCTTCCAGATATAGGATCATGTTATAAGCAAAAAGGGATAATTTGACTTACTTTCTTCCTATTCTTTTTTTTTTTTTTTAAAGAGAGAGGGACAGTGAGAGAGAGAAGGAGAGAATCAACTTTATTTAGTTTTTCACATGGCCTTCATTGCACTTAGTTGTGTACGTGGTGTTGGGGTTTGAATTCTGGTCCTCATGCTCGCCAGGCAAACACGAAACCACTGAGCCACCGCTTATTTTCTTCCTATTCTTATTTATTTGATTTCCTTCTCTTGCCTGATGGCTCCAGCTAGGGTCTCAAGAACTAT
>PVKS010011875.1:0-55312 GCA_004027875.1 Aplodontia rufa | reverse complement strand
TGCACTTGCCTTTGAGGGATTCAGGGTGGCGAGAAAGACCACTGTGATCTTCAGCAGAATTGGCTACAAACAAAAAACAGATAACCAAGGATCATGAAGCACAAATTGTTGTTTCACTAGAGAACAGTTTTTTAGTTAGGCACCGTTCTACACATTCTACAAATATTAATTCCATGAGTTTTCTTCATTTTCCTTTATATATAGGTAGTATTTCCACTTACCCATGAAGAAACTAAGGAACAGAGAGCTTGGGTAACTTGCCCAAGGACACACAGGTCGGGAGAAGCAGAGGCTGGGTTAGAATCAAGGATCCTGAGTCCTTGATTTTAACCACCAGAGTAAGCTTATTTTTACAATAATATTTCTGAGAACTAATTCTAATCATTTAGAAGTCAAGCAGGTGATGCTGGTATTTGTATGTCTAAACATATTTGTTTCATCCTTTCCTAATTCTTATTCCTTGAGCACTTTCTTGTTAAGTCACTATTTTAACAAATACTTAAAATAATTAAATAACTAAAACTGATTTTGTTTGTTCATAAACTTCAGTGTGTCTATTTATTTATTTTCCATCTTTATTTTCCTAGATATCTGAGGACTAATCAGATTTTACCGCAGAGGACATAAATTTATCAAAGTCAGTATGCATTTTCTCTAGAATTGACAGCCTTTCCCGTTGGACTACACATGATCTGCAGTGGTATGGAAGATGCTGTTCAGTTAGCGGCAGTGATCAGAATCTGCAATCCACTTTGCAGAGACAATATCCTTTTGTTATAAAGTCTTACTGCTTCCTGTGACTTAGAAAGTGGCAGTAACTCCATTGGCCCTGCACCTGTTAAAATGAAGGTGCGGTTCAGCTCCTCTAATCTTTTATGCATGTGCCATGAAATATATTTTCCCAAAAGGGGTGAATTTGTTACCTTTTGAGGACATAAACATTCAAAATTATAATGCAGTTATTTACTGGCTTATTAAACTTTGCCGGCCTTGGTTCTGCGAACCATTAAAAGACATTGAAGAACATAAATCTGTTCCTATAAAGCTGAGTGAAAGTTGTAGTGGGAAAGTCCCAACTTGTTCTTACTAAACTATATGAAGCTGAAAGGGAAAATAACTCTTTTCAGTTGTTAAGGTTCGACAGGTGTTCATTTGTGCATCCTTTCTACCCAGGTGAATTGACAGCAACCGAAACCAAACCCTTCCCTTTCCCACTGTACAAAGTAGGATGAGCGTTGACGCTGCACCCACGAGTCACCCTCTGAGCTGGAGGCCTCAACTGTAAGACAGTAATTCCATTGAGATGATCATTTCATCTCTGGAGGCTCCTTTGAGACTGTGGCTATTTTCATGGTGCTGAAACTGGCCATTTAGATGGAAATTCTGGTTCATAGGGAGGAAATCATAAAAGAAGTGCACCCACATTTGAATAGGTATAAGACCAGTTGAATCACTGATTGATCCTAATCTCAATTTGGCCTTTGTTCATGTATAGCCCAGTGCCTGGGAAGCAAAGGAAAATACTGGCTGCCTGTCAAGTGACTGTCCAGCCCTCAGAAACGGTGTGTGTAGGGCCTAAGCAGCAAACCAAGATGGCGGCAGAAGAAGGTGCACTTCCTGTTCCTCTTCTGTGGTGCAGGAGGAGGAGATCATTCTCTCTCTCTTCCCCTCCCTCTCCCTCCCTTCCAGGCTCTCTTTCCTTCTTTTGGGTAACCTGAGAAAAGAGGATAGAGCAGGCACGGAGCATTTTCATTAGCTGTCCATCTTGTGCTATCTTTTTGGGGGGACCTCTCTGATTTTAAGAAGCAGTTGCTAACTGACAGAGGCCCCAGGCAGTTCCACAGGATGATGGCACACTTCTCTTGATATCATTGCGGACCTCCTCCCTGCTTTTAATAAATTTATGTCAGCCCTTTCATTGCCAAAGGACTTTCTCTCCTAACTTCCTTTTATTCAGAGATTTAAATATGTCACATTCAGAGTCAACACTGCTTAGTCCTGTAATACATAGCTTGACTGAAAGTCAAATGGAAAACACTATTTAGACATTCCCTTAGGAGAGAAAATCCAACTCTATTCTTGTGCTAAAAAAGGCATTTTACATTTTTAAAATGAGGACAAATATCAAAAGACAAGCAATTTTTTATAATCCATGAGACTGATATAAAATTCACATTTGTGTCCATAAATAAAGTTTTATTGGAAAGCAGCTGTACCTGTTGGTTTATGTGTTATCTGTGGCTAATTGGAGTAGCACACATGAGTTATCACCACAGAGAATGAATGTCACGGAAACTTTGGAATATTTGCTTTCTATTTCTTTACTTAAAAAGTTTAAGGCAGGCATAGTGGTGCACACCTGTATTCCCAGTGGCTTATGTGGTTGAGGCAGGAGGATCACAGGTTCAATGTCAACCTCAACAATTTAGGGAGGACCTAAGCAACTTAGCGAGAGACCCTGTCTCAAATTAAAAAAATAATAAGGTCTGAGGGGATGTGGCTCAGTGGTAAACGCCACTGAATTCAATCCCTGGTACAAAAAAAAAAAAAAAAAAAGTTTTCTGACCACTGAGTTACAAGGATATCTGTAAGAGAGAAAGATAGAAAGGAAGAGGTGGGTGTGGCTCAGTGGTAGAGCATCTGCTTAGCAGGCACCAGGCCCTGGATTCTGTCCCCAGCAACAAAAACAAAACAGAAAACACAAAAGGGAAAAAAATGTGGTTAAAGCACAGTGTTAAACATCAGCATTTATCAGAGAAAATGAGTGACTTATAAACATCATGTCGTGATCTTGTCTAACTAAATAAAACATAATAGATTATCTTATCCCTGGAAGTTTTTTGATGGGAGAAACTGGAGATTAGAGAGTCAAATATATTTTTATGGAACAAGTAACCTTAAAACAAGTTGTGAAATATGATATGTTATTCCTTTACATTTCCTCAAATGTTTCTGTCTACTGTTTTTTATATCTGTAAGAAAGGATCGTATATAAGTGTCAGATGTTCTTATGTCCTTGATTGAGGGGAGTTGATGGAAGGACTGGCATGGATGTCATTGTTATGGGAATTATGCCTAGTTAGCCTGGCGCTGCTGGGCAGGTGCCCACCAAGGACTCGGTGGTCCTCTGGAGGTCTAGCAACTGTGAGTTTACTGTCCACTTACACCACTGGGCCTTCTTCAGCACATCACCTGATGTTAGAACAACCATGTAAGAGTGGCTTTTTAAAAAAAGCTCAAAAGAAAGTGTTCTAAATCACTAGTAATCAGAGAAATGCAAATCAAAGCTACATTAAGATTTCATCTCATGCATATTGGCAAAAATGAAGAATATAAACAATAATAGAAGCTAGAAGGACTGCGGAGAGATAGGAATACTACCACACTGTTGGTGGAACTGCAGACTAGTACAGCCCCTCTGGAAAGCAGTGTGAAGGATCCTCAAGAAATTAGGGATGAACCCACCAAATGATTTAGCTAACCCTCTTCTAGGTATTTTTCCAGGAAAGTTAGAATCAGCACATTACAGTGATACAGCAAAGTCCATGTTCATAGCAGCTCAATTTATAATAGTTAAATTATGGAACCAACCCAGATGCCCCTCACTGGATGAATGTATCCAAAAGCTCTAGCATATATATACAATGGAGTTCTACTCAGCTATTAGAAGCAATGATATTGCAGCTTTTGAAGGTAAATTGATAGCGATGGAAGAAATCATGTTGAGTGAAGTTAGTCTAATGCAAAGAGTCAAGGGTCAAATATCTTCACTTATCTGTGGAGGCTGGAGCTAGACCCTGGCCAGTGTAAAAGGTGATTAATCTCATGTATTAGACCCAGCAAAGGTGGAGCAATACATAATCTAGGGCAACTATAGATATGTATTGGGAAGGAGGGGGGAAGGAGGAAGAAGAATGGGGACAGGATGGGAGAACAGGGTGGGATCTAGGGGGTAAATTTAATTTAAGAATATATACATATCACGGGGCTGGAGTGATGGCTCGGTGGTTACAGTGCTTGCCCTGCACGCGCCAGTACGTGAGTTCAAACCCCAGCTCCACGTTCAAAAATGTCTCGGAGCAGCACGTAAAAACTAAAGAAAAATTGCTTCTCTCTCTCTCTCTCACTGTCCCTCTCTCTTTAAAAAAAGAATATATACATATCATATTGTTACTTTGGATGCATTTTTGATTGTATAATAACCATTTTTCTTAATTAAAAAAAACAGCAAAGCTCAAAAAGCTGTTCCTGACTTTCAGACTACCCCCTCCCTTGCCACCCTCAAAAGCCCTGATCATTCATCTCTGTGTGTTACGGGCACCTTGAACCCTGCTCTCCCTCCTGCTCCTAAGCTGTTGGGCTGCTCAAGTGTCACATCCTCCCTGCAGTCCCAATCTGGCAGGTTCACTGTGACACGTGGTGGCCACATCCATTTTTCCACGTAAGTCATTCCTTCCAGTGCCTTTATCATCCTTCTTGCTTGTCTTTGAATTCCTTCCAATTTATCCCCTGCCTTCTTACTGGGGCTGGGATGCCCCAACTTGACTGTGGTATTCTAGGCGTGATTTCACCAACCCACAACTCAATGCCTCTTCTAAGTCATAATTCAAGACAGAACTAGTCCTCTTCTTTTTGCTCCATAGCACAACATAAAATCAAACAAATACATAAATCACCACTGCACCTCCACTCTGTCTTTGGTAGCCTTCACGCACAGCCACTGTTCCTATTGTTGAAGACGTTGAAAGGACCTTGGGACCCATTTTCTTTTTCCTACTTGCAAATTCAAAGATAATCTTGTGGATCTTAATTGTCTTCTGCAAGACCTAAATCAATGTGGGTGGTGCTTTTTATTTTTAATACTCAATAGCAATTTTTTTCTGTCACGCATATCTCTCCTACTGACATTTCTTTTTTCTTCATTCTGAAGTTTGAACAACTGGATACAATTTTTCGTATTTTTACATATATTATAATTAGGGCATTTATGGAACAATCCAGATCTGTGTAGATATGGATGATCTTGAGAGATGTCTCAAGTGCTTTCCCTACATGGGAAAGTGCCCGGAGAGGTATTAGGTAGTGGAATCAGATTCTACTATCATTTCTGAACTTACAAGAGTGTAAGTACATTAGTCTAATGAAGGGAGTGGAAAAAATTATCCTTGCACATACTAATTTGAGCAGCAAAATGATCTAGAGATGTTGGAGATCTTGATAAATGGGGCCCAGTAATTGACAGAGTGTTATAATTAGGGCAAGGTATCTGTCAGTTAATTACCTTTTCCTGAATAAATAATTATAATTTTTACATGTTCCCATACCTTATAATTTCTTGCTGTGATTTTCTCCAACACCCTCACCTTTCTCAGCTTTGAGACCAGACAGAAATTGGTATAAAAGGAGAATTGCCTAGTTGTCCACTCTGAAAAACAAATTGAACAAATTCAAGATAAAGAGAAATTGAATGAACAGCTTCCATAATGGGCAGAAGGCATCTAAATTAGTAAGAAGGGGCTATTCTGCTGCTCCAGGCTGCCTGTACGTGGGATTAGGACTAACCATCTAGGCTCAGGGATTTATTTGCTGTTGTTCATTCATTCATTGTTGAATACCTAACACTAACAGTGGAATAACTCAAGGGGATACGAGGTCTTTTAAGAAACTTCTGGTCTAGTGGAATAGACTTATATATAACCAAACAAACAAAGGCAAGGGGAACAGAGATGGCATCCACAAGCTCTGACCTGTATTGGGAGTGGTGGAGGAGCAGGAAAAGATAAAAGAGGACAGAAAAGAGTGAACGAAGACCGCTTGGGACCTGTGGAGCAGGGTGACCCTCACTTGTACACGTGGTTGATCTATCTATTTCAATCTACCTATCCTCCATCTATCTATGTATCTATCCATGTATCATCTATCTATCTCAGTGTTACTCTGTATAATGTATTAGGTGTTAGTGAAAATTTTCTAATTTTAATTTTTAAATAAAATGCATAAAAAGAGAAATCTGGTTTTCAGTATCCCATTAGATTTCTATGTATTTTGGGGCCATATACATCCAACTTTGCAGACAAAAAATTTAATAGTAAGTATGGATTCCACCTTGGCTCAAGTTCAGGATGCCTGGATAGTAGAAACGAGCTGATGTGAGACAGGGCATGGATAAACAACAGTGGCAGATATCGCATGGCTTGTTGTATCCTGAAATATGTTTCACTGAGTTTTAGTGGGGACATCTTCAAGAAAACAACGAAGTTTTCTGCTGTTGCTGTCAAGCAAGTATGGAGAATGCAGGGGTAAAGTATAAACTTCTGTTGCTACGGGGTTGGCATTTTGTGATTTTACATGGCCTTGTGGTACTTATTTTTGGTTCAGCTAACCTTTTGAGATGTGGAACAATATTTTTCTATTTCGTTTTTATTCAATAATAGTAACTGTTGAAGATCTATCAAATGGGCACCATATTCTGAATTGAATTCTGGCCATTGAAGACAGGGACAAAGTGGCTATGTTTGATTTTTATTCAAGAGACATTTCTTCTTTGCCTCATATTATTTTCACTAAACATTGATGAATGAATTATTCAAAATTTTTGTTTTGACTTGACATAATAGGAAGTCAGTCTTTGCAGACCAGTTATCTGTGGGAGCAAAATGGGTGAGCATACTTTGGTTATCAGCTGAGGGCTTCCCCAGGGGTCTAAATGCTGAACACTTCCACCATTCCATTAGGTGCTCCAATGGAGGCCTTGCACCTCCAGAAAATCAATCTTAAAGTATGCTGGTATTTCATGTACTGAGAAGCAAAATCTTCAGATGAGTGGAAGGGCTCTTTAAGTGCCTAAGCTTGCTTAGCTTTTCAGTTGGGAGAAAGACATTTCTGGAATGTTCCACACAGCTTTGCTGTCACCAAGATTGCACCACAAATGCAACTGAACTTTCATTTCACAATGCGGAGTTGTAATTGTTGTCATTAATCACTGTGCTTTGATTGAGGAAATTAGGATGAACTTGGGAGTTCTTGCTGAAGAAGAGAGCTTTCTCCCTGTACTAACTGACCCTAAACTGAATTTTTCAAAGTATTTGTGTCTTATACCTACAATCATAAACATTATATTGTGCATTATACATAAATACATGTAACATTGCTGCTACCGAGGATCTTATATCAAGCTGCCTCCAACCTCTTTCTTCTAATTATACAAGATCAATTGAGCCCATGAAAACCGAATGTAAGTAATATCTGAGTGACAGCTTGAGAATCTCTTTTTGAAGTAGTTCAGATTCTCTATTGAGTCTCTCAAGATCATCTCTGTCGATTTATCATTGTACGAATTTATCAAGCACTTAAAAAGTAAGGTATTTCCGCTTACGATTTTCCCTTTAATTTGTGCAATAAGAATGTAAATCAGATCTAATTAAATATATTTTCATACAAGTAGGGTTTCCAGATTGAGTAAACAGGACTTTCACTGCATGTTGAATTTCACATAAATAAGTGAATACTTACTTATGCTTCTGATCAATTTGTCCCCTGGGACATACTTGTATGGAAAATACTTATATTAAAAATTAATTGTTGGGGCTGGCATGGTGGCTCGGGGGTTACAGCGTTTGCACAGCATGCACAAATACACGGGTTCAAACCCCAGCACCCATGTACACAACTAAGTGTCGGAGCAACAAAGGCCATGTGAAAAACTCAATAAAAATTGATTCTCTCTCTCACTGTCCTTCTCTCTTTAAAAAATTAATTATTGTTCATCTGAAACTCATATTTAACTGTGTGCTCTATGTCATCTGGTAATTTTACATATGAGAAGGTAAAGTTTAGAAAGTGTAGGAACCTAATCAAATTTGCGGAGTTAGACAGTTGGAATTGGAATGTGAACCCATAGCTTTTGACTTCAAGTTTAGGGTTCTCCACTGCTCTCCATGTTACTGAAAATGTCTCACAAATAAGGAAGACATCAATATACGTGAGTGACAGGATCACATATCAAACCATCAGCACACTAGCTTCTTAGGGTGACTGTAACTACTTCCCACCCACTGAATGTCTTAGAATAACATAAATGCATCGCCACACAATTTTGGAAACCAAAAGTCTCAGACTGAGGTATCAGCAGGTTCATTCTCTCTCTCAGGTTCTAGGAGAGGATCCTTTTTTGACTCTTCCTATCTTCTTGTGTTTGCTGACAATATACAGCCTAAGCCCAGTCCCTACTTCCAACTCACATGGCCTCCTTCCTGTGTCTGAATATTCATTCTCTTTTAAAAGCATCACTAATTAGGTTCTGGCCTGCCCTAATCTAGTATGACTTCATCTTAACTTGATGACATCTGTTAGTCAGCTTTCCATTACTACAACAAATGCATGATATACATAAACTCATAAACCTAAAAGGTTTATTGTGGCTCTTTATTTTGGAGGTTTTCATCTACAATTGTTTGGTCCTGCGGCTTTTGGGGGCTATGGCGAGGCCAAGCATCATGGCAGGAGCAGAGGTGGAGGCAGCTGCTTACCTTGTGGTCAGGAATGAAGGAGAGTGGAGGAAGTGGCTGGGATGCCAATATGACCCAGTGACTGGAAGACTTCCCACTAGGCCTCCCCTCTTAACGTGCCCACCACCTTCCAATGGCACCACGCTGGGACCCAGCCTTTAGATGGAGGCTTCTGAGAGGCGTTTAAGATACAAACAACAGTGATCTATTAAGGTAATATTTCTAGTAAGTCACATTCAAAGGTCTTGGTGGCATCTGAAAATATATTTTAGGCAACATTATTCAACCCATAGAAACTAATCATTAAGAGAGTGGATTATAAGAAACTTCTAATGAACCTGAACAACTTGGGAGGCTAGACACAGGACCTGCAGGAGTGTGTGTGCACGGGAAAGGGTGTCACTCAGAGCATGGAGCACACCTGCTGGGGCACACCCAAAAGGCAGCATGGGGCTGTGGGGGTGCACAGTGAAGGTACCCAGTCCGTACCTTTCTACACTCACCATGGCCAGACCCTCCTCAACTCTGTGCATATAGGAACTATCACAAGGAGGTGAGTACTATGATTTCTCACCCCATTTTACAGCTGAGGAAGTGAGAACAAAGAGGCTAAATAATAGCCCTGCTTTTGTGGAGCTGATGTGTGATGAGATTGAGATGTAAACCAGGGACCAATCCTGAAATCCACATTCTTAACAATTTCCCAGGTCAGTGGGGAGAGGAGGCAGCAGGGACGGCAATTTGAGGGTGGTAACAAAGAAAGACTGTTGTAGTTTCTCTCTTGGATTTTGTCTCCTGGTTTTGCCTGTTGTCATCGCTGACGTGGTTTTGCGTAGAGGGGAGGGTGGCAAGCTTACCAGAGTGGCAGAGTTGCCTGGGAGACTTGAGGAAACACAGGTGTGTGTGTGTGTGTGTGTGTGTGTGTGTGTGTGTGTGTGGAAGTGGGGGTCTCTCTCAGAGTCTCAGGTTTCAAAGGCCTTAGGTGAGCCTGAGAATGTTTGTTATTTTCTCTTGTGAGGCTGATGCTGGTAATTGGGAGAACAACCGGCACAGAGAACGCTGAGATGAGCCAAGAATAGGAAATGGTCTCCACGCTCAAAGGAAGGACAGTGAAGCTCTGGGAAGGTGCAATCGAATGTCCCGTAGACCAACCTCAACGGCCCTCTCAAAAATGATCCTATTGCTGGACATAGGCACACACTCGGGAAACTGAGGCAAGAGTATGCCACATTCAAAGCCAGCCTCAGCAACCAAGCAAGACCCTGTCTCAAAATAAATAATAAAAAGGCTGGGGATGTGGCTCAGTGATTCAGGAACCCTGGGTTCAAGCCCTGGTACGAAAATCATCATCGTCACCATCATCACCCTGTGAAATGACGCATGCACATGAACAAGCACGCACCTGCCCTCGCCCATTACAAAGGTTCCTGAATTTGTAACAAGCAGAAAGAGGCATGAAATTCAGACATCTGAAGCACAGGACATGAATTCTAGTCTAGGTTTGTCTCAATCATTCAGATGTTTCTTATCTTAATGGGACATTCCCGTAAGAAAATGAAGTATAGATAGGAAAGTAGTTAAACATCTTGTGATATCTAGCTGGAAAAATTATGATATGGAGGAATGATCTCCAATATATTTTCTCTTATAAATGTTTTTACAGCAGCATAAATGTTTTCTTAAATACTAAAATAATCAGACAAAATAAAAACACCTATTATCATGAAACACCTACCTACCCAGAGATAAGCACTAATATTTTGGCTCTTATCTCAAAACATGGTACAAATACACACATTTGCACCAGTGTGTGTACTAACTCATCGCTCATGCTTGTATGTTGACACAGGTATATTTGTGTTATCATTTTTAATATTCTCCTAGTATTGTACGGTGTGGTTATCCTGTAATTTATGTGGCTCATCCCTTATTTGGGGATCTCAGCTGTCTCTCCTTTGAGGCTGAAATAATTGTGATGAATTCCCTGACCCTTGTGTTTGGATGTACTTGTCCATTCAGAGCTGCTGGTTCAGAGAGTAATCCTGTCTTTAAGATTCATAAAATATTAAATCGGAAGAGGCTGTATGCAAGTTAAGGATGCAACTTTGCTATAAATATATTTAGAAAGGTCATGCTTATGTGGTTATCCTTTGTGTGTACAAAGCAGAGAAGAAAACTGTAAGGACAGACCCTAGCAAGGCAGCAGGTGTTATCTCCTGTTTCTTGGATAAGGATGATTTTTAAATTCGCTTTTTGCAGTTCTGTTTCCCAACTGATCCACGCTCAAGAGTTCCTGGAGATTTGCTGCAAGAAGCATCTTTGATCTCAGGAGCCAGCCACCTGGAAACTGGAACCAGAAAAGTAAGGTGAGAACTTCTGTTTAGGAAAAGAGACAGCAAGAGAGGAGTTCTTTTCTTTCTTTATGGCTGAGGAAGAATGTGACTCAAAAGGAATAAAATGTTTCAGCAAGGTTCAGATGAAATTACATGCATTAATTCCCGTGAGTTCTTAGGCTCCATCACACTCTCAGAGTTTGAAAAATCAAATAAGGACAGTGCACCACTGGTGCAGAGGGCTGTTTGAGGGGTTTGGGTAAAGACGGCACGGAACTGAATTTCTTTTTGTGAACCAAGGACCACAAGTCTGATCCAACATCCTTTAGCCGGAAGGCTGCCAGGGGTGAGTTCTGGAAGCTGAGGCTTCAGGGAGCCCTTCCTGACTGGGAGCCGGTTCAAACAGCAGAAGAAGTCTGGGCCTGGGCGCAGCAGATGAGTGCGGAGGAGAGTCAGGCTGGCCAGTGTTGACGTGGCAGTGTCAGGCCTCGGAGCCCCAGCCTCTGCCAGAGCCCTGAGCGCCCAGACTGATAGGAGGAGGTGGAGGCTTTCAGGCAGGCTCAGTCTGGGCATGCAGGAAATGTCAGAGCAGCAGCTTGGTGGAGGGGAGGAGAGAGCTGTTCTGCGTGGGAAGGGATCTTCTGATTGATTTCCCTGGTGCAGAAGCCCGGGGACGTTAGTCAATCAGCACAGGATCTGTGTGGGGTAGGGAGAGGGAGAGGAGAGTGGGAGCAGAGGAGGAAGGTGGAAAATGTGCCAAAAGAACTTGTGGTGCCTTCCAGAGCAGGGGCTGGAAGAAAACTCAGTGCTTGCCTGCAGGAGGGAAGGCTGGCTGCAGCCCCCTGCTGAAAACACCTGTCACAGGCAGCCATGTGGCTCTGTGGCCCAAGATGACCTTTGTGGAATGCGGGGCTCACATCCAGGGGAGCCACCACCTGTGGAAGGCTTTTGTACCCTGCAGAGCATGAAGGAAGGCCCTGTCCCTAGCAGATGAGTTTGAGGACAATGCAGGGGGCATCCTGTGTCTGCATTTACAGGATCAGGGGAGGCTGGTGTTCCCCGGGTGGCCCTGAGTGTGCTAAAACCCAGGCCGCCCTTGCCTTTGGCCCATGCCAAAGTTATGGAACTTCTGTGTTCAAAAAGTGGAAGATAATTTTAAGTAGGTAGAGGGTAGTCTGTGTGCTTCTAATTTTTCCACTTAAGATAAAGGGAATCTAACTTATTAAATGAACCCTATGGTATGCAGAGAGAAAATCGGAAATAAATAAATAAGTCAGAAGATAAATAAGCAAATAAGGACTTCACTGAAGATTGCATTTGCAGTTAAATCCTCAGGAAGGAGGTCAGTGTTGTCAAGAGGAGCCTGGTCCCAATGGTTTGCACTTCTGAGGTCCCATTAGCAGTCCCTTTAGGTCCCTCTGCCTGGGGTTTCTGCCCTGCAAGCAGCTTAGCTTTGCCTGACTGGTTCCTCTCAAAGAAGCCTCCTGGACCATCCTGTCTGGGACCATGACTATCACCCTGAGGCTTCAGCTGTATTGTCTCCTGAAGCTCCATCATGAGTTTGTCCCTGGGTCACAAGTTATAATTAAAGAATTTCTGTGCTTGTTTATGACTTTCTGTCTGTCTCCTCCTCGAAAGCAGGTTCTCCATGGAGGTAGAACCAAGTCCATCTTAGTCACCATATCCCCAGGACAAGATTGTCTCGTGATAAATGTTTGTTATATGATGGGCTGAGCTGGAATGCAGGAAGAGTCACAGGGTTGGAAAAACACAGGCTAAGTGCTGGAGACAGGCTGGGGGCAGGTCAGGCTGACCCATTCTAAGAACGGTGATCCACAAAACTCCAGGATACTCTTAGAGGATAAGAAAAAACTCTCATAAGGATGTTCCAAACCTGCCTACAGCACCGTCAGGAGAGGAAGAATATTCCAGAGGTCTTAACGCTCTCAGCCACATACCCACCAGGCAATCGATGGGCACGCTAAGCATTTTGAAGAGCTTTTTGTGCCAGGCACGGTTGAGTAGTTTAGATGCAAGATCAATTCCATCCCACAGGCAGATTTATAATTTTGGTATCAGTGGCAAGCCTTTAGACTGGATTTAGCAGATGCCATGAGATCTGCTTATGGGAAAACCTTGTTCAAGGGTAGAGCCAGCCAGGATATTAACGTAGATTAATTTCCAACTCCAACATCTTTCGTTTGTTCTAGAAAACCACTCTCCTTAGTGAAGCTCCTCTAGTGCAGCTGCCAATTGTCCGAGGACTTTCTGTATTCCACGACAGCCGAAATTATTCTTAAAGCTCTAAAGCTACTCCAGGGCACTGTGTGTGTGTGTGTGTGTGTGTGTGTGTACACACATGCGTGCGCATGCCCACGTGAGGGAGTGCTCACACATGCGTGTGTATCTATATGTTCTAAGCAATACCGAGTGGGTAAATGTGTGTGTGTGTGTACACATGCGTGCACATGCCCACGTGAGGGAGTGCTCACACATGTGTGTGTATCTATATGTTCTAAACAATACCGAGTGGATAAATATGTGTGTGTGTGTGTGTGTGTGTGTGTACACATGCATGTGCATGCGAACATGTGGGAATGCTCACACATGCATGTGTATCCATATGTTCTAAACAATACCGAGTGTGTGTGTGTGTGTGTGTGTGTAATGCTCACACACACATGTGTATCTGTATGTTCTAAACAACACCGAGTGGGTAAATGTGCCACACCTTGCAAATTATCTTTTCTTTTCAACTATGTCACCTTTCAGTGAAAGAAATATAATGCCTCATGGCATGGAGGATGAAATCGACAGTGTATTTATTCGGTGTGGAGGTTTCAGATCATGTATGAAGCTATGTGGTTGCAGGTGTACAAGAAAGATTGACAGCTGGCACTCTTTTCTATGTGACTGTATTTGTACTCTGAAATAATAAAAATATTTTTGTAAGTAAATTTTTTCCCCTTTGGGTTTCTTCTATTTTGTCCCAAACCTAGATTCCTATAGGTTGATTGTTCTATTTTGGGTTTGTCCAAGTAGAAATGTCCTTTCAGGTTGATTAACAGTGCCTATTCAGTGCTTGGGACTCTGCTGAGATTTCAGCTCCTTGTGTTCATTCGTTATTTCAAAGAAGTCCTTTGAGAGCTACCCAAACACTGGACTCAGCGAATCTATCAAAGGTTGGGAGATGGTGAGAGCTGGCGTCAGTCTGAAGGAGATCTGTTGATCCTGTGATGGTTTGGATAAAAGTGTCCCCAAAAGTGTGTTGAAGGCTTGGTCCCCAATGGAGCACTGCCCAGAGGTGGGATTTTGGGAGGTGATTGTATCCTGTGGTCTCTAACCTCATCAGTAGAGTAACACATTAACTGCTAAATGGAATACTGGGAGGCCCTGGAAACTGTAGGAGGTGGTGAAGGAGGTAGGTCACTGGGGGGCATGCCCTGGAAGGGAATTTCTTGCCCTTGGCCTCTTCCTCTCTCTTTCTCTGCTTCCCGGCTACCATGAGCTGAGCAGCTGTCCCCTACTATATTCCTCCACTACATCACTTATGTTAGTTGCAGAAATGAAAAGCTGACTCACATTATTCCTGACGTGGAACTGTTCCCACAGAGGCCTTGAGTCCGAAGGCAGGAAGGGGAAACTGGAGGGCTCTAGTGGTCTTGATTTTTGTTAATTTCCTTTTTCTACAGGTTCGGCCTTGCTACTGTATTTGAACTGATCAAACTTTAACGTGGTAGCCGTGTCTTCATTCACATGCAAGAGCAAGACATAATTAAAAGACAATCTTAACTTCTTAATACAGTAGTTGTCTTTTTTGGAGTATCCACGATTTCAGTCATTTTCAGCGGAGAAAATAATTGTGGTTGAGCTCCACATTTATTTTCTATTTTAACTTTAAAATTATAGCTGTTAATACATATAATGGACAAATCAGTGGGGTTCCCTGTGATATTTCCATACCGGCACATGTTGTGCATTGACCGTGTCCACTGGGCTTTGCGTTCAGACAGAATTATAGGTGCAGGTTCAACTGAGCCTGGATCATAAATGCCATGTGCGTAGAGCCTTCTGTGCTCTGCCCTGGTTATGTAAAAGTAGTTTGTTGACCTAATCAGGTTCTGCTCTCAGACGTGTGGCAGCTCTCTGGAGTGGTCAGGTCCTGCAGCTTGAGAGGTGAAGAAAGGTCTTGTCACTTTGGAAGAAACGCGGGCTACTCCTCCATCAGGGTTTCCTTTCCTAAACATATCAACACCTTTGCTGCCTGCTGACCAAAGGCCAAAGGAGCCACTAGGAGGAGCTAATGACTGACCAAGTTTGTGCTCACCAATACTTAAAGCAAATTGCTTTGCAGACTGCCCGACCTCAGCAGGCTGCAGGCTCAGAGCGTTTAATTATTTACAAGGTAATGGATGGACCAGGAATCTGTGCCCTTCAAGCAGCTCACTGAGGAGTGCACCTCTGCCTCCTTGTTCCATCTGCAGATTTTTCCTGTGAGGGGAAAGGCAGTTCAGCCTTACTGCAGACAGAGAAAGGGATACATTAGCAAAGCTCTCAGTTGGCTCTCACTTAAGTCACGCACGCACACGCACACAAACACACACACTAACTTCTGGGTTTGAGATACTTCCAATAGACTCTTGGTGCAGGAGAGCAGATGCAACAAATGCATTTTTGGGTAAGGAGAGGAATCTCTCCCATTTTGGTGGACAGGATAGTAAGGGTTAAGAAGGAAGAGAATCTGAATTCCCTATGCCTGGGTCTGTGTCCCGCTCTGCCGATGAAGAGCTGCAGAGCTGTTGGTGTGCTTCTTCATCTCTGCATTCTCTTTTGCTCCATCTGTATTCTCCCGGGGCTCTGGTGAGGGTTAAATGAGTCAGGACATGTATGGACATGCATGAGCTAGTACCCTGATCAGCTTGATGGCTTTTCTCTTTCTCGCGGCTGGTCGAATGCATTCCAAATTGACATACAAATTCAAGTCCAATAGCTGTGTCCTCTTCTGCTTTTTCTTTTATCAGTTTAACACAGCTACTTTCAGAGGTATCCCCCCAAATTAAAGCTCTCTGTAAAGGTAGAGAACAGAATCTTCACATAACTGAACACTATAAGAAGCCAGGTAATATAATTGTGCTTGATTAAACTCAATTCATTGGGGCTGGAGCGGTGGCTCAGTGGTTTCGGCGCTTGCCTGCAAGCACGAGGACCTGGGTTCAAACCCCAGCACCACATACACAACTGAATGTTGGAGCAACTAAGGCCATGTGAAAAACTAAGTAAAGTTGTTTCTCTCTTTCTCTGTCTCTCTCACTGTCCCTCTCTCTTAAAAAATGAACTCAATTCATAATCATGTTTCCTTGCATTGGGAGGATCTCTAGCAAGTCAAATTGGCTGCCTTAGGTTGCTTAAGGAGGCAAAAATTTGGCAGTTCTACATTTGGGGGTATTTTTAATGGTTAAAAATAATTGACATTCTATTAAAGAAAAGGGAACTTTCTAACTGTGGAAAATTTAGACAAAATTTAGACAAAATTCTAAATCCTCCTTGATAAAAAATGTTGGAAAATTTTTACACCCTTATTTCATATTGCCATAGCATTCATGGTGATTTTCAGATGAACTTCTTATATAGTCATTTAATTAGCAGTTTAAAAAAAAAAGTTCAACTTTTTATTTTTTATTTTTTTTTTTTTGGTACCAGGCATTGAACCCAGGGTGCTTAACAGCTGAGCCATATCCCCAGCCTTTTTCATTTTTTATTTTCAGACAGGGTCTTGCTAAGTTGCTGAGGAAGGATCTGAACTTGCAAACCTGCAGTCTGACCTTCCTGAGCCAATGGGATTACAGTTGCGTGCCACTGTGCCTGGCAAAAGTTCAGCATTTTTAAGTAAGATTTGTTGTGGTTGTGAAATACACAATAGCAGGAAAAAATGCATAAGTCAATAAAATATGCTCCAAAATTAAAAATCATCTGGTAGTTAGGTCATTTGGTAATGACCTTTTAAATATTTTGAGGCTATTCTTTCTGACATTTTTATATGAAAATATGCATGTATGTGTGCACATATGCGTGTATGTACATGTACTTGATGAATTACGATTATTCTGCAAGATCTATTTACACTTAGCATTATCAGAAAGGTTTTCTCATATCATTACAAATTTAGAAAACACCTTGTTTAACAGCAACTAACTAGCTATAGTTTATTTTATTTACAAAACCCACATGGTTGGGCATGTTTTCTGGTCGATTTGCTCAGCCTGCCTGAGCTTAGACTCCTTTTTCACCCCTTCTTGGCTGTCTGAACTTGTTAGTGCCTCAGTGTCCTTGCCTGTGGAATGGGAGCAATCACAACACACTGCTTATGGAGTTCTGTAAGGACTGAGTTAATCTGGACAAAGCAGGGAGAAAATGGCACGTCCTCAGTGTTAGCTGTGGAAGATGCTAGAAGTAATATTGTGAGGAAAATGTAAATTTGAGGTTCAGTTTAGGAGTATCTCCAGAGGATGCATTATTAGAAACAGCAGCAGTGAAAAAAATGTTTTAGGTGCATTTTTCTTATTTTCTTTAATTCACGCTAAATTTTAGGTGGAACTGGTGTTATCCTGTATATACATCATTGTGAGTATTTTTGCTTTTATTTTTAAGAGAAATGGGGAGGCACTGGAATGTTTCAAACAAAAATTGAACTGCAATTCAATATATACTTTTTTTTTTAAAGAGAGAGGGACAGTGAGAGAGAGAGAGAGAAACAATTTTTATTTAGTTTTTCATGTGGCTTTTGATGCTCCAAGACTTTGCTGTGTACTTGGTGCTGGGGTTTGAACTCACGTTCCCGTGCATGCCAGGCCAGTGCTGTAACTGCCAAGCCACCATTCTGCCCTGCCTCCCCCCAATATATATTTTTAAAATATCACTCTGGCTGCTGTCTGTGGGATTTAGTGGTGGAACAGTAGACCAGGACAATCTATTGGAACAGTCAAGGTAAGATGGTGGAGGCTGACACTGGAGCGTTAGGGAGCAATGGGTGGAGGTTGGACTCTGGGTGTCTTTGGATAGAGAACACAGGATCTGTTGATTGGAGGTGGGGTGTGAAAGGAAAGAGTGGAGTCCAAGAGGTTTCCAAGTGTTCTGGTTAGAGCCATTGGAAGGTTGGGATTACCCTCAAATGAGATCGTGAAAGTTGTGAATTGAACAAAGTTTTGGGTAAAGATGTGCTTACATTTGAAAATGTGGAATTAAAAGTATTTATTAGACAGATTTCTAAATAATATGTACGTATATAGTATATAAATAAATGTCAAGTAGGGACATGTATGTCTTTTGGGACTGATATATAAGTGAGAATTCTCCAAGTAAAATCCCTTATAAAATAAATTCAGTGTTTTTGAGATGATACGTAAAATATTGCTAATTTGAACCTTACATATGTATTACTAAAACTCAATAGTTCTTGTTGCAATTGTTTTGAACTTAGAGCAATGAAATATTTTTTGGATGGATGGGTTATGTTAATCATTTTACATTGGTTAGTATTTCTTGCTCATGGTGATAATAAAATGCAGATCTTCTTTAAAGAGTTTTATTCTAGTTTTAAAATTCTCTACAGATAGTGTGCCATTTGTTGCTTATGCCCTGACCAGACTTCCATCTGCCCTTGCCCTCTTAGAACATAGAAGTCCAAGAGGATTTACTTTTCAGATTTCACCTAGAACTGAATTTATGGTGAAGTTAATGAATTTTGAGCTACAGGATTTAGAAAGGGTCTTGCAATGTATTCACATAAATAAAATGGGTTAGCAACTGCCCTTCCTATTAGGAGTCATTGAGGTGTCAATAGGCAATGTTGGTGTCTGGCTAAGGAGAATTTGATTTGGGGAAGTGTTGGTGTGGGGTTAGTGGAAAATATTCAACAGCTCAGTTACTTCTCACGTAGTTAGATTTTTACAAATGTCTTGTCTTGTGAATGCTAGGTTACAATATACCAACTCAACTGATGCTATGATTTGAAGGTTCAGGATTGAAAAGTCCCCAAATTCTGATTCTCCATGGGGTGACAAAGGACTGCAGGACCAAGGTTAGTCTGTAAAACTATGTTTCCTACTATCATGTATGTAAAATTGCAACAGAAGATTCAGTTTTTGCTGATAATTAATCATAAATTAATATTCGCTTTTGCCAGGAATTTGTTCAGTAATATATTTTGTATAATTATAAGTGAAAGATACAATAAAATTATTTTCATATAGTTCTATGAATCTGATAAAAATATCCCATCACCTTGAAGAAAATCAAGGGCATGTTTTCTTCAAGTCTTATAAGATGAAGAGACAAGGCTCTTAGGTTGTTTGACAATTTAAAGAGAAGTGAGCCAGAAAAATGTTAGGGAAAGATTTAAATTTCTTGTTATGTGGTAAAATTCACTAATATTGACAATGATAACTTATAGCTCAAATGTGCTACAACCTCATGGAAATCATAAACAAACTGGGTTTGTTATCAGTTCAAGAGTATATCTAATTAATATTGAGCAGGATAACTGGAAATTGTCTTGCAATGTTAGAGCATACCCATAAAATAAACTTCATAATAATCCTTCGGATTTTTATAGTATTCCCAAGAAGCATTGAATATGAATTTAACTTTTTCAACTATCAATCATGCAAATAGATTTTGATCAACATACTGGATCAAAATTAGTTATTATTTCTGTTCTCTCTATAAAAATGATATACATTGTTGCCATACGAAGAAGAAACAATAAAAAAAACTCAGCCATATTTTTTTTGAAAAAATGTAAATCAGATAGCAATGTTAATAAAATATATATATTTTTTGTTTTGTAATTTTTGTGGTAATATTCAGCTTTCTAAGACATATACTTTGTTTTAAATTGATTTTTATTCTAAGTGCACATTAAATGTTATGCTAATTTTGCATTCATAATACTATATACCCCTATCTTCCCCCCCAAAAAAAAGTTGAGACCAACAGCATAAACCACCTAGTCTGGGACTTGATGGGACTCACAGTCTGACCTCAGAGTCCAGGGCATTGGTTGGTGCTGAATTAGGATCCAGTCATTCAGAACAGGGGGGCAGCTCTCTTAGAGCCTGAGCCTGGAGTTAGAGGAGCAGACCTTAAATTTCTCAGCCATCTCACGTCATCACCCCCAAATTCTCAGACCTCCTCTTTGAGTATGTGAGGATGAAAAGAACCCTGAAAAGCAGAACATTCATGTGGCATCTAAGGAAGCAATTTAAATTGCCAATTCACACTCCGTTTCGGGAGTTTTCACTTTCTCCCTAAGCATGTGGATGGGTTTGTGATGAAGACCACAGGACCTACGGAGCAATGGAGGCAGCGCACTTCCTCTGTGCTTCTGAGTGAAGTGTGAGTAGTTTTCAACCTTGCCTTGCTCTCCAAGAACAGCCCAGTCTCTCCTGTGAAGGTCAATAAGGAAAGAATTAGCAGAACGGCTGCATGGGGAATGCGGATTATCTGAGATTTTCACCTACTCCTAGTAGGCCACCTTGTCCTAGCAGGAGTCGCTTTTGGTTCCCAGTATGTGCCAGGAGGCCAGGGCTGCATATGTTAGTCCTAAAATGCATCGTTTGTTTCCAAGGAGGATAATGTGATTTGCTCACAGAGGATCTCAGCGGTAGTTGGCTTGCCCAGAGGTAAGTGAGGGTTAAATGACTTAGGAAGCCACATGAGTTAGTGCACCTGGAGAGATGGATGGAGCAGACTTGGCAGGTTCTCTTCCAGAGACAGCTCCCCTGTCACAAGAGCCAGCCTTGTATCCACTGACTTTCTAGGATGATTTTCCTGGGTGACACAGATGCCAATTGAAATATGCATAATGAAGGCCTCTCTTGTCTTCCAGTCTGGACCCTGAATTCTACCCCCACACCCGCCTGACCTTCTTTCCCATGTACACAACCACCAAGAGCTTTCACAGAGCTCAACTGAAACAGATATCAAGGCGGATGAGACTTCAGGTCTGAGCTGTGTAAACGAAACGGTGTGGGACGCAGCAGGCACCGTCAAGCGTCCAAGCGTTAATATCAGAGAGATTATGAGAAATTCCTTTTTGATTTAAGCAAGCTCTTTTTTATGGAAGCCAATGTGTTTCAATTAAATGTGCAAAACTGCCAAAGCCTGTAGGACACATAAAATAAGTTAGGCCAATAAAGTCTTAAGGTATGCTAGCAAAATCCAACATGTTTGTGCTCACAGAATCAAGGATTCCAGGAACTCACACTTCTGTAGTCTCTGAATAAGAGAAGCGGTTCGCTAGGTGTGAGTGAGTCACATCAAATACAAGTCCAGACATCGGAAAATTTTGTATGCACGTATGTGATACTATTGGAGGAGCTCTCGCAAAATGCAAGAACGACTTTGAAGCCTTTCTGCTGTTTCAGAGGATTTATGAAACGATTAATCAGCTCATACCAATGTATTTAATTTATCCAGAGTGGTGTCCATACAACATTAATGACTCGGGGAGAGGAATCCCTGGCTGGTAACGCTCAGCTTATTTAAAGAGCTTAGATGCCATCTCACAGATCAACAAGGAGGTTGCGCTAGAAAAAATAATAGCTATATTTCACGCAGGGGACTCTGCACTATAAGCTTTAACTTCTGCTTTTCCGAGATAAACTTTTGAAACTGTTTAGCTCCTGAGTTAACCTCAGGGTGACCCTCCTTTAGAAATAAAAACTCTCACTGGCTCTTCTGTCCCCTGCCGACCTCACCTCCACCCCCATTTAGACAAGCGGTTCAGCTTTTTTTTTTTTTTTTAAGAACGGATAAAGAAAAATAAAGAAATCCCTTAAGAGAGCTATGGAAGTGTTATGGTTAATGTGAGCAAGGGACAAAATATACAAGGAGAAATGGAGAGGAAGTGGAGTTCAACAAAGACCAGCAGCCCGGAACCAAAGAAAGCTCTTTTTTGTTGGAATCCCATTAAAGCCAATTTTTGCAGTGTTTTATTATTATTACACTAGAAAATGATGACTAATAAATATCTATTTAAAAATAGCCTATGCATTGATGGTGCATGTGTCGTGTGTGCCTCGGACGGCGAGGATGGGTCCCTGGGAAGCACAGGTGGGAAGCAGGTCCCTGTTTGCTGCCAGCCAGTAGGGAGGTTGCTGCTCAAGAGGTGGCAGAGGGGTGCTCGTCTCTCAACCCCAGCTTGATGTACGCTTCCTCCGTCCGTCTTTTAAAGGAAACACCCTCAAGATAAATCCCCAAACTGTCAGAACTGACGCCTCGTGCAGGAATTAAGCTGGGGGGCGGGGGGAGCGCCGAGATGCCAAGCTTGGAATCTGCCCGGTGTTTCATTCTTTCTGCACTCGTGGCTTCTTGCCCCGGAGACCCTAAGGGGATGTTTTTATGGTGCTAAATAACTTGCTTGTAGTGCTTGTTGGAGTACATGGGAAGCTTTGCCCTCTGGGAAGGGGAAGAGTGTTTTATATTTTAAGGGATGTCTAAAGTGAACAAGAGTAAATTTTACAATTTTGAATGGTGCAGAGGGATGAGAATTTGTCTCAGACCAAAGGCAGCTTACAAGAACAATAAGAAATAAAACAAACAAAAAAAACCCCACTGCCTTTCCAAGCCTATTCTTCGGGAGCTTATTGCTGTGACTCTTTTTTTCTTTGAATAATCTCTTCCACAAAATGAGCCTCAGAAAAGGGAAAGGAAACCTCCCCAATGCAAGCTGGCCCCTGGGAGCCAGAACTGATTAATGGAGAATTTTATGGCTCATTTGTAAGAAAAAGGAAATTCTAATAGAACCCTCTATTTACTTTGCTCCTACGATCCCGATCAAGAAGACAGAAAACAGATATGAGGGTGGGTGGGGGCATTTATAGATCTCAGCTAAGTAGAGCAAAGAGATTATGGGCATCTGAGCATTAATGAGTCCAAATTTCCCCGGGATTTATTACAAATCATGATTGTCAGGGGATGACAAATGCTAGTACATTTTTCATTTCCCTTCTTTGCTCGTGTAAATTCAAGTCATCAGAAACATTGGAAGCTTATGGGTGCGTCCCAGTTCCTTCTTCCCCTCCACAGTGAGCGCCTGTCATCACAATGGTGGTTTATTGGCAAACCGAGGCTGGCATATTTATAACTGTGAACGCATAAGCATTTGCGTGCATGTGTGTGTGAGCCTGCGGGTGTGGGTGCGGGTGGACTCTAGCATGTGATCCTGCTCCTGTAGGTTAAATCTTGGTTCAGTTAGGTTGCTTCTTCCCACTGGCTTGACCTGGGAAACTCCAGGAACAAGAACTGTGGGTGCCGTCCAGAAGAATGGCAGCTAAGGTGGTGCTCGGTACTCCAAGTTCAAAGAGGACCACTTTAGATCCCAGAGATGAATATTCCCTGACCTCCAAGCCCAGGAATGCAGGTTTGTTTAAATTAGATTTAAATCTATGTTTTGGAAACTCATTCTTCACTTAGAAACTATTGTTCTAAATTATCTAATTCAGAAATTAAAATAAATGGAAAACAAATTTCCTATGAAAATAATGAACCAGATAGAGACAGTGTGAATGGATGCTAAATAGTTTTCCTTTGGAGATTGCACCCAGTAGGTGTCTGCCAGAGCTCCTCTCTCTTCCAGTGCACACAAACATACGTGCACACAGGAAGCACAGCACGGGATTGGCATTGTATTTTGTCCAATTTCCCATGTCGCCAGCAGCTCCTGTGTGTTCAGGACAATTCTCCCCGGGGGCCAAGTGGCAACGTTGGCTGGTTCAGGTTTCACCCTTGGTGGACAGAGACATGGGTCTGGCCATTCATCACAGATTTCCACACCCTCTGGTGCTTCATTCTTAGTACAATTGGTGGCCAAAAAAAAAAAAAAAAAAAAAAGTCCTGGGGAAAAAATTAGCAAAAATGTAGCAAAATGAGGCTGGAGCAGTTATGGCTTGCCTGGCATGCAGAAGGACTCGAGTTCAAACCCCAGCACCAGGTACACAACTAAGTGTTAGAGCAACAAAGACCACATGAAAAACTAAATACAATTGATTTCTCTCTCTCTCTCTCTCTCTCCCCCCCTCTCTTTTTAAAAAATGTAGTAAAATCTCTAAAATAAATCTTCATGCCACCATAGTTCTGAAAGTGCACTGATGTTAATGGGTGTGTCCAGATAAAGCAACAGGAGTGAACGTGGGAGAGGCTGACTTCAAACCTGTTCCTGTGTGTTTCTCCCCAGGTGCCTCACAGGACACTAGCGTCGTTTTTCAGTGTTAAAACAGGAAAACCTACAATTACAGCCTGTGAAGAAATCTCACTTACAGAAACACACTCTGACACTTGGTAGAGACAGAATTGAGCACCAGAAGAGAGATCTCAGCCTATTCACAGCACAAAAGAGGAGACACACCACCCAGATAAATAGCCCAATTGGTTAATTTAATGTTTTAACAACCAGACTGATTCTAATAATAGTTCCACAAATTATTTAATGGAATATAACAAAATGCCTATTAAAATGTCAAAAAGTACAGAACACTGTATAGATTCTGAATCTTATTTTGTAAAAATAAACACATCTGTGAAAAAAGTAGTTGAAAAATGGAAAACGTTGACCTGGAAAATCTTTAGGAAGTACAGTTTAAGGGTGAGGTCCTTTGTTCCCCTGTTGTTTTCAGTTTTCTCCTATGAATATTAATCTACAAGCAGAAAATAATTACTTTAAAAATGCTGAACTATGTTGAATAGTAATTCAGGTTTCAGTTTAAAAAGTATAACATTATCCTCTTTAATAATTTTCTTTCTACTTCCAATCCTGCATTATAAATAACAGCATGGAACAGTTGTACCATACACTTTCTCCTATATTATTTCATTAATCTGGTTAAAAAGTCAAGAGTAGAATTAAGGATTTGGTAAAATTCTCTTTCTGTTCAACTCTTGACTTCACTTCTTACCTGAATAATCATGAAAGGGTTTTTTCCTAAACCCTACTTAAAGTAATTAAAAAACTAATCATTTCTAAGAAAACACTAAAATATTCAGTACACACTGGGGTCTTTTCCTTGGAAAACTTCATGGTGAATAGTTGTATTGAATCTTTGCTACCTAACAAACTTGAACTTCAAAAATATAGTATTGTTATGAGGCAAGATGGGCTCATAAGGGAAACTCATTACCTCTGCAGTTCTGGCCACCGAGCCCAGACTCCGCTCCACGTTGGCCTGCAACTCTGATTAGATTTGGAGGGAGTTGGGCATGTGTATCATGGGGGGAATAAACTACTAAGTGTATAATTAGTAATTACATACTTGTTTCTTAGTCTTGACTTGTAGAGATCAATTTTGTTTTCTCCAGTTAAACACAATGACTGCATTGAATTGTTTTTCTTTTTCTATAGATGCCCACTTGGTCTGGTTGCTTTCTGATGGGGGGTAATGTGAATTTTTTTACACCTTTACCCCCCTGCTAATAGGTTTATACTTCAGAAGTTTAGAGAGTGGGACTGAATTTTTCTGTATGGCTCCTTTGACACTGGTCAACTAGGCCGGTTTGGATCTCACACACAAACACACACACACACACACACACACACACGCAAAGTGTTTGTGGACATCTGGGCTTATTAGATAAGGTTTTATTTGGAAGGACCTTCAGAATCACTGTTCATGTTGCCCAACCTTTGGGTTCTCTCCCATATTCTTCACATAGGTGTCTTCCCAGGCTTCATAATGGCAGGAACTATATACACAGCTATTAGGAAAACAGATCTCTCCAGACACTGCCTCAAATAGTTGGGGCAAACCCATCTTGTTCTATCTGAATCCTCCAAGGCAAAGCATAGAATCCAGTGGTCATTTCATCCAGCCCCTAGGTTCAACATTCACCAGGAAGTCAAGTTCAGAGGGGAACCAGTCTCCCTCAAGCTTAAGTCTCCCTATTTCGTGCTCCTGCCCTGTACTAGAGGGACTTCTGGGGCTGAGCTTTCAGCTAGGACTTCTCCCCTCCATAGAAGCACTGGAATGAGACAGTGTTAGGAGAAACAGTGACTCTGGGTCTTACAGTTTTTAGAGATGCCACCACCCCCAGGGATCCTGTTAGGAAGGGCTGTCATTTTTCCTTTGGACAAGTCATTAAATATCATTCATTAAAAGTAAGTCTGATGTTAATCCAGTTTGCAAAGAATTATAAGAAAGCTCCAACGATCTCAAGCTTGTCGGTTTGGTTCCAGTACGAACTGATTCATTTTCTGTTTCTCATGATCAATTAACAGTCAATAAAAAGCTGTCTGCACCAATTTTACTTCTTCCAACCAACCTCTGGATGCTTTGATGAGTTTAGAAGAAAGGCTTCTGGGTGTCCCTCTTGCCTGCTTGTAAAGGGAATTCACATAATAGGGGTATTAAATGTGCAGTGAGCCGCTCAGGACAACTCAGCTCAGGAAATACCATACCTACTGTTGGCAGGTCACACAATTTTGCCAAATGAAGGTAATTCAACTGCTGCTGGCTTAAAAGCCACTGCCTTTGGGCAGTCAATTCGGTATTGCTTTTTGTAGTCCATCTGCTTGTGGGTCAGGACAGGCTCACATGGGTACATCTGCACCTTCCAACCCGAGGGCCCCTGTGAGCGGTGACAAGGTCTGTGTCATCACCCCCATTGTGCTGTCTCAGCATGAATTTGGGACTTCTTATATCTGCTCCAGGTGCCTCCCTCTTGCCCTATCAGAATCTTGAACCTGAGGCTGGCCTCTCCGATTCTTCTGTATTTCTCTTGGGGGTGGAGAGTTTTTGCATGCTATATCTTACTGCTTTGCGGCCATAGAAAAATTGAGGGTACTCTTAGTGTCTCCCTCATTTAGGTCTATCCTGTGACCTGCTTCTCCCTCCTGTGGGAGAAGGCTTGGCTTTTTGAAGAACTGCGTGTTTTTTCTAAAAAATATTTCTCTATTTTGCTGGCTAAATTTCTATTCTGCAATCTCCAAGCATGAATTTGGGACTTCTCAAATCCAACAACATGGTACCCAGCTTCAGGAGGCTGGAATCCCAACCCAGGCATCCGACAAATGTTTCTCCATTACGTTTTCTCTCTCCCTGATCCTCTCTTAACAGAGAAAATGCGAAAGCCCCCAGGAGGTGGTCAGAAATTAGCCAGATATCTCTTGCTCCGTTTTGGTTCCCCACTCTTAGACTTATGATATTAGTGCTTTGCTTTGAGTCTCCCAGCCTTTGCTCTTGATATTCAAATCAATTTTTTGAAATTGCTTTTCCTTGCATTTTTTAGGTATTATGCCAAGCATAGGAAGTGCATCTGAAAAACCCTAATTCTCCCTGGGTCGCTGAGTGCAAATGAAGGCAAGCGCAGGAATCAAATCACAAGTCCACACTCATAACACATAACATGCATGCACACATGTGTGCAATTTGGGGTATCTTTTCCCTCTTAATTTCCTCGTGTTCCAAATGACATTTGCTCATTTTTGTGATTAAAATGATTGAAATTGAATTTCAATTGGATTTTCTTAATCTTATCCAAATATACATGGGAAGGATTGAAACAATTAAAGTAGAGGCACTAAGTACAGTTTCATTACATTGTAAGTCGTGTCAGGGAAGAGAGCAGGCTTTACTTCTGTGTTCTCCTAATCTACCATTGCCATGCTATTTGATCAGGATATCAACACTTTGTGGGATGACAGGAACAGAGGTACATGACGTTCCAGATCTAGAGAGGGTGGAGGCTTGCATGAAACTCATGCATAGATGCTTTGACAGCTGTCTTCGAGATACTTAGCACGCAATGTGAAGCCCTGGAGATACCTCTCCTCCATTTGTTCTCTTTTTCCTTCTGAAGATCTCTGTTCTGTTCTGATTACACTTTCTCTCACACACCCAGCATTATTTTATGTCTTTGTTTTTCTGCCTGCAATGCCTTTTATCTGCTGGAGGTTTTCACCAGGCTGCTTTAAGTCACTTCAAAGAAACCTGCTCAAAGAAACCATCCCAACACTCACCCTCTGGACAGTTGAGTTCTCGCTCTTCCCTTTCCCATAACCCTGAAGTAAACTTCCATTAAGGGATTTATGGCATCATTTAATAGGGGTTTATTTATATCCCAGTATCCCTCACCAGATGGTGATCCCTTTGAAGGTAGGAACTGAACCCTCATCATCCCAGACCCCACAATGAATGCCAATGTCTGGCACATAGTTGTGCCCAATATTTGAAAAACGAGTGACTCCCTATTGATGGAAGAGACCCAGTGAAAATAAACAAAATCAAACAAAAAACAGCCAATCTAAAAGACGACTTTGTTCATGTGCTTCTCCTACAAATAATCCAGAATTTAATAATCAGTGAACCAGAATCTATTGGTGTGAAGGGAATAAATGGCTGACATTGTAGCAGACATATTAATTCTTTGGGGCTATTAAGATCCATTTAGATTTTGATTACACAATTCCAAAAATTCTTGCTAACGTGGGTGAGCAAATCGGTTAAAGCTGGTAGAGTAAATCCTCATATTGGAGAGAGGCCAATTTTAAATTACTAAAGTATTAGGTTTTTATTTTTAAAAATGCAGGTTTATAATTTTAAGATTGGTGAAATTCCAGGTTTGCTTTAATGAATAAATGATATTTATTTGTAATTACCCAAGGACATTTTGGGTATGTAAATGGATACTGTATTAGTTCAATGAAACCAAGAATATAGTTTGCTCTTTAAAACCAATCCTACAGACAGCAATCTTGTCTACACAGTATTGTCTTCCTTCAAATACTTTTTAAATTTTTGCAACAATGCAAAGGTAAGATTTACCAATTGGTAAACATACCAATTTTCTTAATACTAAGGTGTAAATAAATGAAGTCATGTCTGATCTAGTGGGACTCAGCCTCTTTTTCATTCTATTTTCTCCCACAGAAACGGTTATACGAATATTCCCATCCACAGTTAGCTGTGTTCTTGCTATCCTCTCTGATCCTAAGACATGATCAGGCTAAAATGAAAATCTGATATCTTGAATATCTGCAGTGAACTTTTCAGTGGCTTCCTATCTCTTTCAAGAAGAATTTCAAGGGGCTGGAGCAGTGGCTCAGAGGTTACAGTGCTTGTCTGGCATGCACAAGGATGCGTTTGAACCCCAGCACCACGTACACAGCAAAGTGTAGGAGCAACGAAGGCCACATGAAAAACTAAATAAAATTGATTCTCTCTTTCTCTCTCTCACTGTTCCTTTCTCTCTTAAAAAAAAAAAAAAAGAAGTTCAAGGTTCACAACTTGTCTCTGGCGTCAGCTGCCCTGCTTGCCTTGAATTTCTGCATCTCTACCATCAATCTCTTGCAGCAGGCTGTGCTTCCCTCTGTGTTTAGAGGCTTCTCTGTTCTCAGTGTCAGCCCCAAAGCCAGCTTCACCTCCTTGTCTGGGGGCCAACTTTGTGCCAGGGTCCAGGTTTGGATTAGGAGACCCCTGTTCTCTGGAGTGACTTAGCTACATTGAACTGAGCTTCCCCTTCCCCTGGCTGTGCTCTCGCCATGGCTTGAGGCATTTGAAGTAGAGGTCTTTGTGGGCGCTCATCTTTCAGTCCTCTGACTGTGCCGGAATGTGGCAGACATCAAGTATTTGTTAAATGAACACATTTCCATAACTACCATAAAAGGCATCTTCAAGATCTTGCTCCATGGGTTTTGGTAAAATCAGACTCAATTTTTTAAGAACATTTTAATGGAAATAATGTAACATAATCAGTTTTATTTTGCTTTTATTTACATTTATAACTGTGACTTTTATATCATTTATTTTCCAATAAGTCAGTGTTGAGTTTTCTCTCAAACCAAAGTTAGATTGGGGAGTTGACTGCCACTGTTTTTTCTGATGACCACTTCCAATTCATTTGATGAATGGAAAAAGAAGGCTTAGTTCATGTTCTCATGACAGCGGTTCCATTTAAATTTGCCCTGGATCCTTGAGTCACGTAAACCAAGCTGATTGGCCCTGCTCCTAAGGAGACTAGGTCCTGTCGCTGGTGTAGATGAAGGGGGTTGCACTGAGCACACATTGCTTCTGGGAAAACGAGCTGTAACTGAACAGTCCGAGGTGCAGGCTGAGTCCACCATCTTTGGCTGTCGCATCTTGGTCAAGACATTAGACTGCTCTGATTTCTGGTGTGGCCGCCTGCGGATTGAACATGACTCTCCCTCACGAAAGGTGGGAAATGGGCGATGATCTCTTACCACTTGCTCCTGGTTACTCCTAGGCCTCCCCTGGTCCCTGGTCCCCATTACAGGAGTCCTTGCTCTGTGCTTCTGGTGACCCTGTGGATGCCTGTACTAACAATGGGTGTCTAGGTTATTTGATCCCTAGGAAAAACATTCTGATGAAGCCCTAAGCTTTTCCTCACTATTCTCTGTACCCTGCTCACACTACACACCTCAAATACATCTTCTGGAATGAATGAATGCAGCATTAACTCTCCAACTGAGCGCTGTCTCATTGCCACAGCTTCATTTACTTGAAACGTGGGAACTTATTTATTCTTAGATGCAAATGTCTTTAGGGGGAAGCAGAGTGCATCATTACTGTTAGCTAATATTTATGGGGCATTTACAGACTGTCAACTGAGCTTTGTCAGAGGACAGAAAGTAAGAATTCCTGTGCGAGCCTGAGAAGATAATTACCATCTCTGATGAAGTAGAAGGGCCTTGGAAGCTGGGAACATGGTCTATATTCCAGAAATCATTCTTATCACTATCCTGACCACTAAAATTATTCGTCCATTCTGCTTCTATCACCAAACAATTGCATTTTCAGACCCAATCTTGGGTGGGTTCGCACTTGGGTTTTCTAGTTTGTGAAAAGTTTGCAAAAAATGTTTGTCTTTTTCCCCAGGAGGTGACAGTAGTAAAGAACTAAGAAGGGTTTCGTCTTCCCTTAGGAGCATAAGTATTCCTTGTACTTTCCTTCAGGCTGAATGAGCAGACTATTTCTGGTTTAAGAAGCATTACGAGTTGATTTTATTATTTTGCAGAGAATGTTAGCTAGCTTTCCATTGCCGTAGCAAAATATTTGAGATAACTAACAATTAAAGAGAAAAGGTTTTATTTTGGGTCATGGTTTTATAGGTTCTAGGTGATGATTGGACAGACCCATCAATGGCTTTGGACCTTTGGTTGGGGTACTGGACACCAATGTCAGTGAGCACACTGTGGAATGAAGTGCACCCCTCATAGCTAGAAAGCAAAACAGAAAGGAAGGAAGACCCAGGGGTCCCCCAATCCCCTTTGAGGGTGTACCCCAATGACTTGGGGACCTCCTATAAGACCACACCTCTCAACAGCACTACTCTGGGGACCAAGTCTTTAACACATGGTCTTTTGGGGGACATTCAGCATTCAAATCATAGCATTCTACCCCTGGTCCCCAAGGCTCACACGGGAAGAACACCATACACCCGGGCACATGTCATCCCATTTAACCTTAACAGCTGCCCCACAAGATGAGCAGTAGTAATTTTCCAACTCGATGGACGAGGAAACCGGAGCTCAGGGAGATTTAAAAATTTCCTCAAGGCCCTGTGGTTAGTTAGGATTCAGTCGCCAAACTCAGATTTTTCTAGTCTCTGAGCCATTGCTCTGAACAGCGCCCAGCAGCCAGAGCAAAAAATATGAAGAAAGAGTTTGTTTCATGTGACTTTGGGGTTTCAGAAGATAGCAACAAAAGTACACTTCCCATATGGCAGGTTGATAATGCAAATAAAGGACACAGGTTTGGATGAGCACCTATAAAGCAGACTGATACTACTCTGATGTGGAATTTTATTACATTATTAGACTCTAAACTTTCCCTTCCAGTGAAGGGTTTCATGATTCTAGGAGAATGTTTTATTTTTTTCTCATGCCTAGCAAGCAAATAAAAGATAATCAGGAAAGAAAATGAAGACCAGATTGAAATTTTTCTATTTCTATAAAATTAATATATACTCATCTCTAAGTATGTGGAAAAGAAAGAACAGTGTAATAAATATGAAAATCACCTGCAATCCTTTCGACAATTGATCATTTCCATTGGTGTTGCATAGCTAATATAAAGCATATTTAACTCTTGGCTTTACTAAAATAAGCATGCTTCATTTCTTTGACAATATTTTTTTTTTGTAAATGATTTCACTGGTTCCTTATTTTCCACCATGTGAATATGGAGTTCAGCCTTTCTTCTGCTTTTGACACATAGATTGCTTACCTGGCTTTCCTCGGTTTTATGAATAACACTGTGAAGAGCATGTTTTTTGACACATTTTTATTTTCATACGATTTCAACCTTACAGAAAAAGTTGCAAGATTATTTTAGGGAAATCCTTTAAAGCATTGCCCAGGTTCACTTGTCGTTTCTATGTTGGTCCATTTGTTTTGTTATTCTGTCTGTGTGTTTCTATTACACACACACACACACACACTTTTTCCTAAACTATTTGAGAACAAATTATCCTTTTTTCCCTTAACACTTAAACACACTTCCTAAAAGTATTAACTTTTTCTTATATAGCAACTTGATTTTAAAAATTTGAGAATTTGGGCTAGAGTGGTGGCTCAGCAGATATGGCGCTTGCCTGACATGCGCAAGTACACGGGTTGAAACCCCAGCACCCATGCACACAACTAAATGTCAGAGCAACGAAAACCATATGAAAAACACAATAAAAACTGATTCTCTCTGTCTCTCCCCCCGTCCTTCTCTCTTTAAAAAATTTTTTTGAAAATTTAATACTGATATAATACCTTTATCTAATCCTCACTTCATCTTTAAATTCATGTTTTCCAGCCTAAGATCTAATTCATCATGGTGAAAAACATTTCTTTCTTTCTCCATGTGGAAAAAAGGGGATTGTAAATGATAGGCAAGTGTTTCACCCCAAGAACATTTTTATCAAATTTTTCTTGAATTTACTATGCTCTCCTTAGGCCAGGTCCTAAAAGGAGGATTATTGAGTAATTGGATCACGTCCTAGCCTGTTTGTGTTGCTATCACAGAATACTTGAGACCAGATCATTTATAATAAACAGAAATGTATTAGCTCGTGGCTCTGGAGGATGCGGAGTGCAAGACTGAGGGGCTGGCATCTTTCAATGGCCTTCTGGCTGCAGCAGAAGAGGGGGAAATGTCACAGGAAAACAGGAAGCTGAAAATCCAAACCTCGGTTCTTGTGTTTCGACGAAAGAAGATCTAAAGTCAGACACTAAAAGTCATGCAAGAGAATTTTATTATAAGTGAAAGAGAGATGAAACTAAAGTAAAAACAGAGTAAGATTCAAACAGAAAACTGTTTTATGATTGATTTGAAAATTGGAGTCCTCCTTCAGCAGCCTTCGCCAATCAGGAACTTCTTCTTCACATTGGGCAGTGGAGTTTTTGACCTTAGTTGGTCCTCTCTGGAACTGTTGTGGTGGCCATCCTGTTTGGGAGAGAGATTCATCTACAAGTCAATCCCATGTTAATGTGGGCATTGGGGTTAATAGCAGTCAAAAGTTACCTCAGTGCACCTGCTATTAAAGAATACCCCCTTCCGAGCTAGTAGGAGACACTTGGCCAGTACCTTTCAGGTTCGCCAGCACCTATTAGGTTCATCTCAGCTTTTATGGGGCCTTTGAAGAGATAGTCCCATAGAGCCTTTGGTCTTGAGGCATTCTCCCTCCCCTTTTGTCTTTGTTTTCCCTCAACACTTGTGTACTAATGTTTCCCCTAGCTTATCTGCCTTAGCAGTAGCTTACAACAAACTTCAAGACTATACCTGTGGCCTTGTCAAGCATTTCACTGCTCATTGCGAGCTACTACCTAACAGAAAGACAAGGGAGAGCACAGGGGACCAAATTTGCCCTGTACTAACAGCCCCAACCATGGGTGTGTTTCTCACAGCTGAATCAACTTTTCTTTTTTTTTTAAAGAAAGGGACAGTGAGAGGGAAAGAGAGAAGCAAACCAATTTTATTTAGTTTTTCATGTGACTTTTGTTCTTTTGTTGCTCCAATACTTTGTTGTGTACATAGTGCACATGCCTGTGTCCTCAGGCATGCCAGGCAAGCACTGTGACTGCTGAGCCTCCACTGCAGCCCCTGAATCAACTCTTGAGAGTCCCCCCCTCCTAAGGCTATTCCAGTGGCTATTAAATACCAACATCAATTTGAGAGAAGAAAAATGTTCAAAGCAAAACAGACATAGATATTTTTTATGGCTTGTATGTTCCTGAAAGTGCAGACAGTTGACCAATCATCAAATGGACCTGAGAGTCCTTGGTAAGGTTCAGAGTGAATCAGCGACAACTCAGCTGAGTAGCAGGGGACATCAAGTTCCCTTAGCGTAGGATGGGATGGTGGTATCTACCTCATAGCATTAATGATCTTAAGAAACTTCCTGCGTCTGTTGTTGCATATGCTGGAGAATAAGGAACAGCTTCTTGGCCATGTTTAGTGTTCGTGGAGGTAGAATGCAGAGGAACTTTTATGGCTGGACAAGAAAATACGTGTGGAATGTATTGAGGTTGTGTAAATGTCATGGCATAGCAAAGAAATAGGACTTGAAGTTGAGACTTGATAAAACACTGAATAGATAAAGACGTTCAGAGCCAGTATTGGAGATTTGGGGAAATTTAAAGAAGACTTTGAAGGGGTAGCTGAAGATAGCTTGGGTAAACCAGGAAGCAAGTGAAGATACGTACACCTTGAAAATCATTGACTGAGTCTTCATTTTTCGTCTCTCCAAACCGATATTATGTCATGCATACATCAAGCATCATCTTGGTGTTACAAATACCGTGAGGCAGAAGATAAATACAGTCTTTTGTTCTCATGGGCTTACAGTGTAGCTAGGAGAACAATGGTGACAAATGACTCCTGTCATTATTTAACGAGTTGCTCTAAGGCTAAGAAGGAACACACTGTTAAAGTAAGAATTTACAAGAGGGGCACATTTCAAAGCTGGGGTGGAAGAAGGCATAGGGTAAAGGGATTCAAAGTAGAAGTGAGAGGTGTTTTTGAAAGCTTATGCTTCCTTTGGGTTTTATAAAGGGTTAATGCAACAAATCCACAATTCAGAAGTATGTGGAACGCATTCATGCAGGCATTGAACAAACTCATCAAGTGCCTATTAAGTGCTGGTGTTAGGAACACAAAAGGCACAGTTTCTAATCCAAAGCGCTCCCAGAGACCTTGGCCCCAAGTGTAACAGGACCCAGCTGAGGACCATACAAGACATTTGCTTCTGTGGGACACATGGAGCAAAGACTTCTGTCTGGTCCACTCGTGGTTTCAAGGCAAAGAGCCAGGCAGTCAGGAGTTAGGAGTAGATGAGGCACCGGAGGTAAACGCATGAGGGAACAGTAGGGCACTCCTGATCGGGAGAGCAGATTTGGTCTTGATAAAGGTATGATCAGCACCGAGGAAGCCATATGGAATTCGATGACTGAAATCTGGGCAAGAGCCTCAGTTCCAACTGTGTTCAATCTGTGGCTGGTATGCGGAACCTGCCGTAAGCCCAGCCCTACCTACAGCTTAGTCCAAATAATTGCGGGATTTTATTTCTTTTTCCCTCGAAGCCATGGAACAGGTCACAGAATGTGGAAATGGAAATGTGACCTTCAGAAGCTTGACACTGTCCTTCTTGGCTGCTTCTTCAGCTCTCAAGATGGAAGTCAGGTGGGACAGTTTCCAGCAGGCAGATCTACTCATGAGGACACTCCCAGGGCTCACTGGCAGGCACTTTGGGGCTTGGAGGTTCAGAGGTTCCCAGAGAGCACTAACGCTTAGAATCAGAGGCCAAGGCACCAGGGACCAAATGGTTAAAGAGCAGCTCATTTTACATATAAATAAAACACTGTATATACTCTAAGTATTTTATGAGCAAAATGTGGTTCAGAAAAGCAGATTTGCTGCAGTGCTAAATGTTTTAATTTTTTTTATATGCTCCACATTAGAGTTTGCATTTTCTCATACCTCCAAGGCATAGTCTTTTATGGCTTTGGAGATAAAAGATTTACATTTAAATCATGCTTTCTCCATGCCACGTTTTCACAATAGCATTTTAAGTTCTCCTGTTCACCCAAAGGTCAGAACGCTGTTTTTAAAGTCTACATATGCTCTCACCTTAGCCAAGAGTGCAAATCCTTTCAGCTTTGAATGTCTAAATATTATTTATAGTTTATGTAAAATGGAATCTAAGTGTCAGGCATTTTCCAACAGAATGGAAACAGGCAAGTGGTGTTCTGGGATTGTCAGAACAGAGAAGACTTTGGTGTTGCGTGGGCCAGGACTACAAGACCAGATGACAGGTATGTCCTCTTAAAGGGCTGGGTCTTATTTAAGGCAAGTGCACCCCAAGGTGACTGCTCCAGGCCAATAGGTCCTTCTGGAAACCCAGCCAAACATCCTCAGACAGCAGGAGCCCTTTGCCTCTCTCACTATTACCTTTAAATTGCCTGGCCACATAGTCCTTAATTTTGCCTTTACTCTCTTTTCCTGCCATAAGGAAGATGGCAGGAGCAAAAAAATAAAAAATAAATAAATAAAATAAAACAAAACAAAACAACAAAATGATCATCTCCCAAGCATTATTTAGAAATGAGGTCATGGGCTTCTCTTGTTATCATCAACACTCATTTCAAAGTCTGTCTATGATGTTGTTCGAAAGTTGAAATTAAGAGTTTGAGGATCCCATAGTCTCATATTCTGGGTTGGTTAAGGGTAAATCTCATGTCAAAAAAATATTTTTTTTTTACTTTTAACCTTGAACTTACAACCCAGGCTCAGTTTTCAAAATTGTACTTAGAAGAGGGAAGACAGCTTGTTTTTGATTCTCAGTCGAAAGCATATTGTCTATTAGGGCACGTTTCTTTTCCTTTTATTTTTATTACTTTTTAATTTTGTTACATACGAAGTTTCTATTTCATCTGCTGTTGGTGAGTGGAACAAAGAATGAAGGTGTTTGCAAGAGCCAAGAACAAACTGGAAACCTAAATACTTAGCCAATTGTTTTTGCATTCAGGAATGGTGTAATCAGGACCCGAGCATTTTGATTGAAAGAGCAAAAACAAATAAGCTCAAAGACAAGTCATACCAAACAAAAGGGAGAACAAAAGATTCTTGCGCTTCGTTTTTCACTCTACGTATTATTTATTTATAGATAAAATGATGAGTGCTTTTATTTATTTATTTGTTTGTTTTGGTACCAGGATTTGAAACCAGGAGTGCTTAACCTTTGAGCCACAAATCCAGGCTTTTTTATTTATTTATTTTATTTTTATTATGAGACAGGGTCTCACTAAATTGCTTAAGGCCTTGCTAAGTTGCTGAGGCTGCCTTTGAACTTGTGATCTCCTGCCTCAGCATCCCAAGCTGCTGGGATTACAGCATGTGAGAAGTTTGCTACTTTCATCATCATGTAGGAACCAGATTTCCCTGTTCCAGGGTGTACGCAAGGTAAAAATCAACACAGCAGATTTGACATAGTTCATTCTTCTGATGAAGTAGGGATTCCTTTACCACGTGAAGTTAGAATCTGACCAAAAACTGTTACCCCAACCCCTCTTGTACATCTTCTGCCTAAATGGTCTTTTAGAACAAAATTCTGTTAAGTTAGAAGATTCAACTTCTCTGTCTACTGTGGGCGTACATGATACAGTACTCCATCTCAAGGCCTGGGGGGATGTTTAAATTATTTTCAAAGGAGAAGAATTTCACAAGGACACATAGGTTAAGATTGTATTGATATCCACTGTTTTCAAAGTATGCTGCCTGGCAAATTCCAGTGAAAATATTCTTAACCTCCTGGTTCTTGTTGTACATCATTTCATAGTCCTATCTAACCAAACCACTATCCTTTCAGATTAGAGAAAAGTTTTATCTATTTAGAGATGCTATCTGGGAACTGCTCTAGGAAAATCATGGAGTTGGAGAGGTGTTCAGAACCAACTGGCGTTCCCCCTCTTGCTCCACCCACTCCACATCTCCTTACCTGTCTTTCTATCTTTACCCAGGACCTAGTGTTCTTAGGGATTCAGCTTTACTTCTTCCTGCCCACAACTTTCTCTATAGAAAGTATTCAGCATGTCCTTTGCACCTGAATGTGAAATGAAATCAATTGTACTTTCCCTCTGATTTTTTGATTGTATTGCTTGTATCCTTTCACTTAACTCTTTCCAAAGGGATTTGGGCATCATCCAGTGGCTAAAAGGAAATGGTCTTTGCCGTTCAGAAAGGAAGGCCTGATGGCATGCGGAAATCACGCTATCAATGCACAGGTTAATCCCTCCAGCTTGAGAACACCGAAAATCTATATATCTTTTGTGGCATCACAAAAGCCCAAGAAACACTGAGGATATGTATCAAACTCCTGGTAGCTTAACAAACATCACTTATTTGTTAGTGACATTTTCCAGGTGCACAAAGACGGAGAACCCACATCTTCAGACTACAGACAGTTTGCAAATTCGTTACCAGACTGTAAGTAGCCCCAGGATGTCACAGACACAGTAGCTTTGGGTGATCTGGTCTACTTACCATCCTTTATTTTCAATATTTAGAGTGGAGCACATGACCTGGACTGGGAACTCAGGTTAGGTTAGCACCCTATTACTAGAAAGTCATTTGACTCAAGTTAGTCGATGAGGTACATCCCCTAGGATTTGGCTGTCTGCTTTTGAAGATAATATCTTTCACTAGAATTGATAACTCTGAGGATGATAAAAATCTTAGAGCCACCTGCAACCATCTCATGAAGAATGACATTAACACAAAGCAAAGTAGAACTAAGAGATAGGAAGTGTACATTCCAATTATGTTTCAGCCTTTGGATGGAGTTGGGCTTCAACTCAGCCACTCCTCTGGGCTCCTTCTTACATTCTAATCTTAAATTAGTATGCATTGGGTTTTTATCATTTGTGACCAAAGAAGTAATGCTTAACCAGAGACGTCACCAGGGAATCTATCTATGAAGTTGCCAAATCACAGATTACAACTGGGAAAGCAGGACAGATATAACTATTGAAGCCAGATCCAAGGTGACATTGATGTGACCCTTTGTTGAATGTCTGCCTCGTGACAGATGATTGCAATGTTACAGACACATGACCTCTTCCACCCCATCTCTCCAGCTTTTCACTGGTAGGTGATTCCTGATTGACAGTAGGAACACATTCCTAGAGTGGACAGCGAAGTGGAATGTGACACCGAGCTATTTTTTTTTTTCTTTTCTGTTATTTGATAGTGCCTGTTTGAGCTGGTTCTCTTTGCCAAGTGTCATTCAAAAATCAGCCAATTGTTGGTCCATCCTTGCTCAGTTGTTGATGAGATTGCCATGTGGGCTGGAATCAAAGGCTTGCTAAAATTTGTCTATTTTACATCTGTTCCTGGCTGGGAGCTTAATGAGATTCATGGCATAATGAGATGTGTGTCTGGAGTGTGTAATGAGATCCTTGATTCAAATGTCTAATGAAGCCTATAGCCTAATGAAATGTATAGCATAATGAGATGCATGGCTTGAATGTATAGTACAGATTTAAAGTCCTTTTAAAATTATCATTAGACATGCAAAAATTTCTTCCTTCTGCATAAACTCCTCCTACATTTCTTTGGGATTTTTAGCTTGTCATTTCTCAATATTATTGTCATCTTTGCAATGGGTACTTCACATATCCAGACCTGAGAACACAAGCATTGGTTCACAATGAATGTAATGGATAATCTGAAAACATCGTAGGCATTTCACCTCTTGAGAGAAAAACATACCTGTGTTTTTCTTTTAATTTTCCATTCACTCCTTGATTTTAAAATATAATCAACAATATCAATGAGCTATTACCCAGCCTAATACCTAAGCCTTCATCCCCATTCAGGAGTCTACAAAGCAGCTAAGTGGTTCTTTTGAACTTGACTAGGAACAATCAAGTGTTTGCAATGAGCCACAGGTCGTAGAGTCTCTGTTGAACTTGGGAGGCCTTCACATCTATGAAGGTCAGTTGGCTATTGACTTTTCTGGAAAGACATTGATTGGGGCAGTTTGAGTCCCCTTTATTGGGTCTTCCAAACAGAACTTGTCCTGGCTTGATCTAAGGACAGAGTCAGCAGATTAAGAGGAAGAGGCGAAGCCAGTGGACTTCATAAGGCCTACATTCCAAATTGTCACTTCAATTTGTCTTTCACTGTCATTTCAACTGTATTGTTTTGGGGACAAACTAAATCACAAGGCTAGCTCAAAATCAAGGAATAGGAAAATAGATTCCACCCATTAATGGGAGGAATGGCCTTTGTCACGTTGATACAAAGGGCACGAACACACACAGGAGGGAAAGTTTTTGTACTAACTTTGCTTACCAACTATAAAGTGGAGATGACTACATTCACATCCTCCTTTCTGTCTTTCATTTCAATTCATGAAGTGTGGGTAAGGAGAATATTGATAGGAAACTGCTTTTCCTATCAATATAGGAAGCTGTCCAAAGGGTAATCATGCCCTTAGGACACTCACAATCAGGTGGAGCTCAGTCTTCCTGGAAGCATGCAAACAAAAATATTAATGGGAATTATCCCTAATTTTCCTTTAACATTTGGAAAATATCTGATAATAGACAAGAATAAGAACTTATCCCATGCTTGAATTAAAATTTGTGGAAATTTTTTTTCTGCCAAGAACTACTGCTGATAGACCCCAGGCCTGAGGTGTGTTACATGAACTTGCAGTATAGTTTCTAAGGACTACGGAGAGTTTTAGCAGTGTAGATCTCACTTGCAACAGCACCCTGGATGAAACCCAGCACACTCTTTGAAAATTCATAGGGACTAGTGTATCCAGCGGTGTAACAGGCCGTCTGATTTTTTTTTTTAACATTACCTCACCAAGGTTTTATCTCCCTCCCATCTCCCAGATTGAATATCCATTATCTCTCAAGATGCCGTTGCCCTCAGATGCCACAGATTTATTTGTCTGGCTATTTTACAGAATAAAGGCCTAAGAGGGTCCTCTTTAAACACACATCCTAACCACATTTTAGAAGTCAGCAGTTGGTCCCATCATTTCCCTAACTTAAGATGACGCTTTTCTATCGCAGAAGGGATCATAAATTTTACTCCCATGTGTATTTTATAATTATGGAAAGGGATGAATCAAACAAAATACCCAAAGATCAGAAATTTTTTTCCAATTTACTTTCCAGCTGGGCTTTTCTAACCATGAGATAGTTCACTCAGATACATGTACAAAGGATTCCTCTGCAAAGGCAGATGTGTCATTTGAACTTACGGATGTATTGATAAAGGATTTATTATTTAATTTGGGATCTGGCATCAATCTGACTACTCCGATCAGCCTACCTTTGCTTTAGCTTTCTTAGTTCATTTATTTTTAAAACTTCTGTATGTTTCATGAAGCATCTAGCCATGATCAATTGTTCTTACCCTGACAGACTCTTGATTTCCTATTGTTACCTATGTGATGTTTACCTTTGCAGACTGGAGGCTTCTGATTAAACAGTAGTTCTGTCTTTACAGTTAGCGTGACTATGTGACTACACAAAGTCACCACAAGCAGACATGGCTTTATTTTCACAAAGGTCTGTTCAAGGTTAAGAATTCCTAGAAAGTGCAATGGGATCCATCTGACCTAGGTGAACTGCTGATCAAATTTAACAGATTGCCGCCCAGTCCCTACTTTGCTGTGGGCTGTGATGAGTCTCTGGTTTAGAAGTATGGATCCCCAACACATTCGGCAATGGGTGTCACCTCTGTGCCTACTCAAACTCGCAACATATCCACTCCTGGTCACTTTAAGGTCATAGTCAGGGCCCGTGTGCGGCAGCTGGAGGGGTGTATACGTAAGTCAATTGGCAGCGTTGGCAAAGGACTGGGCAGAAAGAAGGCAGGTAGGGGAGGAAGTAAGCCTTGGAAAAGACTGGAACTCGCTGCTGAGAGGAAAGCCAGTGACTTCATCAAGCAAGCATGTGCCCTGTCAGTCTCTCAAAATGGGATCTTCATGTCACCTGTACTGGTCACCTAGAGGTCTGGATTAAAAATATAAATCCGGGCACCCACCACACCCTTAATTAATCCAAATCTCTAGGGAAGGTCTTCAGAAATGTATATTTTTTAAAATGTTTTTATTAAGTTGTTGTAGTAGCGATATGATATGCATACATTCTTAAACCACAATATGTATTTTATCAAGTTTTCCAGTGATTCATGGACATTCCCAATTTAAGAACCTGTATTCAGGCTGAATATTTCTAGTACCCGTTTCTGCATAAGCATCATTATATTCTCAGCGTCTGGCATCTTGTAGAGGATTGAAGGAAGGAAGGAGCAATTGAACAAAGCGTAATGGCACCAGAGTCAGCCCTGCACAGTCTGTTTGTGATCCAGCCCCACATTAAGATGGCATGAACACGTCAACGAGGCAGCGTCCTCAAGAGGTTGATATGGAGCCAAATGTTACTGGAGCAGTGCTTGGTGCTGGGTACTTCTTTCCATTTTTAGATCATGCAGAAGAACAGGTGCAGGGTTAGGGTGGAGGACTCCTTGACACTCTTCTGTGCCACTTCAGGTTCTGTTTTTGTACCCAAAGTGGTCCACTGAGATATTTTCCTAAATAATGAGCTATCTCCTGTAAAACAACTATTGTACCAAAGAAACTGCAAGGCGTACTTATTTTAAATGCAAATATGTCCTTCATCTGTATCGACATTTTGTTCATTTTTTAGGTGTTCCAGTCATATACTTTTTTTAATGACTATTATTTTTTTTATTTTTGAGCAACCTTACAAGATTTTAACAAAATAATATAAAATGACTATTATTATCAATTTCAAATAGCTATAAATGCCTGTTATACTGAACCAAGTGTTGGTCAAAATCTTACCTTCCTAGTCTTGGTCCTACCAACCTGGCTACCATGCACAGCGGCCAATGACACATCACAGGTGGTTTAGGGCTGGAAAACCCCATGAGACCACAAAGAAAAGCTCCATCATTTTACCCAAGGAAATTGGGGTCCAGGGAGGTTAAATCCTTTTCCGAAATTTCATCGCCATCACCCTTGCTCTTTGGTTATTCAACACTTGCTCATTCACGCGTTTTCACTTGTGATGAGAATAAATTAGTTGTTTTGAAAATTGTGTTTCCTTTTTTTTTTAGGAGAGAGAAGGACAGCAAGAGAGAGAAAAAAAGTGAATCAATTTTATTTAGTTTTTCATGTGGTTTTCTTTGCTCCAACACTTCATTGTGCATGTGGTGCTGGGGTTTGAACCCATGTCCTTGTGCACACCAGGCAAGCACTGTAACCTCTGAGCCACCGCTCCAGCTCGTATTTCTTCTTTTTGAATGACCTTGAAACATCCTATCACAGTCGCAGAAACATAGGAAAGTACATATTTAACTATGGCAATATCTAAGTACATTGGATTGCCAATAACACGTTGGGAACAATAAAACCATTAGACTGGATGTGATGTAACATATGAAACTTTCAGAAGAGCATGCTTTCCTAAGTCCACCCACCCAGGAGAAAATGACAGGGACAGTTTCTAAAGTTGAGCAAAGACCAAATTGTGATTTAAGGTTAAACTTGCAGGTGATAAAGACAAGCTGATTTTCCGTTGTTTAAAATAGCAGTTCACAGCAGCAGTTTACAATTTCTCAGAGAAGGTCTTATCAGTGTAAATGTCAGGGAATTTCTTGGCTCTGCCTCTTACTTTTAGCAAACATGTGGATCACATTCCACTCGTCCAAGGAAATATACGACTGTGTGTTTTAATTCATCTGAAGTTTTACCACAGAGTCTATAAATATTACATAACAAATCTGAGCATTACTACTTTCTTGTGCATTCAGGATACATCTCTGTGATCACTATAATCAACCTAATTGGGCAAGACTCTGTAAGTGAAGGCAATAACATTTGTTTACTTCATTGTAGGAATGTGCTTGCAGCCTGGTACCGCCACATTTAAATTAGTTTTTATCCAAAACAGAGAGAAATACACCCTTCAGTCAACACAGTCTGTTAATTTGAATGTGTTTAAATTAACTGTCTGCATGCCCCGTAGGAAATTCTGAACAGAATTCCTCTTTGTCCTCTTGTGAAGGGATTCGATGACATTTAGACCTTGTTCTGCTTTCATATTTTGCAGGGTGTAGAGGAGGAGTAGCCCTCCTCTCCTCTCGGACGTGACTGGTCACATGCCCAGAGCTGTCCCAGGAGCCCCATTCCTGGTTCAAATGGAAACAGCAGAATTATTTGTACTGAGTTGTTGCAACACGTGGTGGGGAATACAAGATTGTGAGGGGAAGAAAGAGCAGAATAGTCCCACAAGTCAGGTCTGGGTGATGGAGATTCATAGCTCTTTGGTAGGAATCCTGGGCCGGAGGTGAGTGTTGTCCTGTCTTCCAGAATTAACCTCCTGGCACTGGAGCTTTCCTCCAGGATCTCCATAGATTGACCGAGGATGGAGGTGCTCCGCTCCTCCCCATTCCATCCTGCATCTCTTTCTTTGCCCTCTGCACTTTCTACACCAAATCCCCACATGCTCAACCCAGGGGTGACGCTCTAGGTTACACACCTGTGGCAAGGGGAAGGGGGGACTTGGGGACGATTCAAGGGTGGCTCTTGTGATTTGTGCTGCTCCTCACTGAAGCAGTCGCATGCCCTCCTGTAAGGACAAGCATGGTGATTGCCAGTGTTTTTGCTCTGGGCAATTCTTCGAGTACAATCCATTTTAGGGAGAAAGAAACTTCTTCTCCATCAAGGGAAGAGAGCCGTGGGAGTGAGGGTGGAGTCACAGGACGACCCTGCCTCGTGTCCCCCATTTTGGGAAGTGATGCAGGTCCAGAGCTAGGGAGATGACGAGGTGGTGTCTCCAGCCTGTGTACACATTAACACATAAAATTTTAGGACAATGTCACCACTCTGTAGGATGCTGTGTGGCGGATATAACGACAGTCTGCGTTTGCTCGAATCTACAGTGTGCGCAGCCCTGATGCAAGCTGTGGACTTTGAGGGACTGTGATGTGCATCATAGGCTGCGCATAGGAAGCTGGGTTGTAATAAATGTTCTGACGCTGAGAATGTGGGAAGCCATGTACACGGGGCTCGGAGAGCATGTGAGGGATCTCTGCACCTTTCTTTCCATTTTGCTGTGAACCTAGAAGTCCTAAAGAAAGTCTTAAACACACCTGTGCATCAACACACGTATACCAGTTAACTCATTGCTTTCAAACACATTCTTCAGAAAACATTTCTAAGCATTTTTCTCCATACCCTAAAAACAGCCACCCAGCACTCAGATGCCACATTTATAAGTTTGCAGAAAGGGCCAAGAGATGTGATAATATTATTGCTATTTTGATAAACTATAAAGAACACTGACAGTCTCATCCTTAACCTCTAGCAGCTGTCTTACTGCATCCTTGGGCAAAGCTGGTTCTGGTTAAATGTATGTGACATGAAAGTCATACCCTAGGACTTGCAGGTGAATTTGCATTGTGAATGTGTTAGCTATCTAAGAAAGTGTTTTTTAAGATGCAATGATAAACTACTTGGATAGGTCACACCAAGCTAAGAGGGACAACCTAGTGGGGATAATCCAGTGCAATTATTTGGGGTGATTACAGTATACCCAGAATGCTACCCACCATTTCTTCCTTTTTCATGATGTTCTTGGTCATCTAACATGTGACTTTGAACAGCCATGGGTCTATTTTTCTTACTTATCCTATTTCCTCTGTCTCCTGCATTGCCTCATTGTGTTGATTTTTGCCAGCAGCTGATGACCCTGGTATGTTTCTTGTCACTGCTCACATTTTCTCTGTGGATCCTGGTTCTCATTATGTGGGTCTTTTTCAATTGTTCGTGACAGGAACTCATACTGCATAAGCAAAACCAGGAATTTATTGATTCATGTACCTGGGGCATCAATGAACAGATGTGTCTTCAGGTATAGCTTGATCCAGGGGTTCACAAATGTCAGGGGGATTCTGTCTTTCTCCTCTCTTAATCACTGCCTCTCTAATGGCAGTCATGAATGGCAATTGGCAGCTTGTAAACTCATCTTTTTTTAGCTTTTTCAATCTCAGAAAATAAGCAGACTTTTCTAACCATGTCTATAGAAATGTTATACAGAGACTTCTAGAGCATCTGCTGTGTATCCCATGCCCCTCCACTGCTGCTTCTTCACTGAAACTTATTTTTTTTAGGGACATAGATGCTGAGTGGCTTTGACATGTCATAAATTTAATTCCACCTGACCTGCAGTGAGTGGATTCTCCACAGGAACAAGGGATCCTATTAACAGAAGAAAAAGAAAAGAATATGAGAGAGGCCAAGGGTCTTTCTACCACCATGATGCTTTGAGGATGTTCTTTGATGCTTCTGAAGTTGTAAAATAGTCCTGCAGGTACCAGCATGAACTGAAATGAAGTGTTCTTATCCCACATAGGTGTTGCTGTCTTCTACTAGTCATGAATGTGAGCAAAATTTTCAGAGACGTGGATACTGTAGTTCTTTTTCTGCAGTGAATATCCAAGTTCTGTAACATGTATCAGCCCCTGGGCAACTGGACAGTCTTGGGACTCTGAAGATACCATGGTGGACCTAAACAACTACAACCTAACCACTGTCTGTGTTCTGAGTTTCTGCTCTTTGAGGTTACTCCTCTTACCATGAATCCCTTCTCACAGGACAAACATATACAAGAGTCCTCTTGATTAGGAAATCCAGGGGCTGGAGGGGTGGCTCAGCAGTTGGAGTGCTTGAGGCATGTGCCAGGACGCGGGTTCAAACCCCAGCACCACATACACAACTGTCAAATAAACAAAGGAAAGGTAAAAATAAATAAAATTTCATTCTCTCTTTCTCTCTCTTACTCTCTCCCTCTCTCTAAAAAGGAAAAGAAAAGAAAAGAAATCCAGCACTGGGCTTAGAGATCAATGTCACTGTCCATTCATCTATCATCCATGAAGTTCCATTGGGTTCTTTGCAAATAGAACAAGCTCTACCCTCTGCACAAATGTCAGCAGCTCGGTTAGGCGCTCCAGACTAGACCTAGGACAGCACCGACTCCTACTCACCTTCTGCACTCTTGCCCTGATTCAGAGCACTTATTTCCACCTGAAGTTGTGCCAAATATGTCTGTGTGCTTCCTCATCATCTGACTCCCACTATAAGCAGTAGGAAGGCAGGCAGTTTTACCTTCTATTCTCAGCTGTTCCTCAGTGCCCAGAACACTGCCCACCACGTCCTAGACATACAGTAACTGTTTACTGTATGTGTCAAGAACAGATGAATGAACAAAATTATAGTAGGCATAGATGTTAGGCCATGATTCTGGAAACTTATTGCACACAGACTTAAACACATGTTCAGTAAAAGAGAATGCAACTGGCAATAATTTTAATGGGTGAGTAAACATGTTTTTAAAAGGCCTTAGACTGGGCCCTGCATTTTGGTATCACATTACCAGTCTTGCATCTCCTCTTAATTTCCTTCTCCTTCACTTATAGACTTACTAGTTTTTTCCAGAATGGTTACTAAACTGACAAGATTGCCTAAGAAATAAAATAGCACACTTTGATGTGATTTTTTTTTTTTTTTGCCAAGTAAAGGCCAACACAAAGTATACATTAAGGTTCACGGAGCATGGATATTAATTCTGAAGAATTTCACGGACACAGAGTCTCAAAAACAATTGGCTTCCTCGCTCTGATTGGTAGGTGAACGTGCACCCCACGCTCTCTTACTGTCTGGACTTGAGTTTTCTGTCTTTCAGTTTTATTTTTGAATTTGAACTCGTTGCTACAACATGGTAAAAGGTCATGGCAGGTAAGGGTACATGAAAATGAAGGAGGCTGGTTTTGTGATTTCACCCGCACCGGGTTTATCCTGCTCCTGGGCCTTCTGGGTGCCTGGAGGCCTAGGCAGGAGGAGGCGGCAGCACCAGGAGCCTGCTTGGGAGGCACGGCTACCCCTCAAGTGCAGTGGGAATTCCTTTCTGCCTGAATGAAACGTCTAGTTCATAAAACCGGTTAGTAAAACATACTGTAATTTGGGATTTGGTAATACGGGCTTCATTTTGACAGAACGCAGGCTGACCCACAGCATTATGTCATGAACAGATGTGAATTCTGGAGGGGTGAAATGATTAAAAACTTGTTCACAGAGAAGAAAGAGTCCTAGGAGGTCCTGGTTCTCCTACAGTCCAGGATTGTGAGCTGTGCTTAACTCTGCTTAGTCCGGTCCAGGTGGACCTCACCTCCAAATGGCAGGAACCCCCTGGGGGTTGGGATCACCTGCTTCTTTTGACATGTGGAGGGTCTAGTAACATGCACAAAATGATGCTTTAAGAGGGTGATTGCACGTAATTAAGACACGTGGAACTCTGAGATTTAAATATGCAGGAATGCCAATGGCTTAATTAGCCATGCAGAGCAATCAACACACCCAGCCCTCAGTGTTTTCATAGGAAGGGCAGAAATAATAATACCCTAGGTGTAGCTTTACTGGAACAGAAGCAGGACATTAGGTGTGGAGTCACCGTGCAAACCAAAAGGGCACAGGCTTTGTGAAAGTCATTTCCAACTATGAAGGACCATAAAAAAGAGTACCAGAAGTTCCCACTCACAGCTACAAGGAGATCAAAATCATGCCAGTGAGTATGGTATTGCCAGACTGTTTCTGAAAGGCTGTGCCATGCTTTGGATTTTTGATAATTCTTCACATTATATTCATATATGTGTCTTACTTTAGACCCAAGTTGATGTTTTAGTCACTTCAAAAATCAACTCAATGGTGGCAACCTAGGTGGATGGATAGAGGAGTTCTTGTCTTCACACATAAACACTAGATGTGTGCATGCACACACACAAAGTTTTAGGTACGCACCAGATTTAAACTGATGTGACAGCTCTCTCAACTTGAGTTAAAATGCTTTTCATAGAGTTCTCTTAGAATAAAATTCTATGTTCTTGCAGGATAAATAAAACCAATGCTAGCACAGATAAAGAACCATTGCACTGATGGTATCCATCTGATTTGTAAGGTGAGGTGCCTCCCAACAGAAGAGGTCCCTGCTGGACTAGCACTGCGACAGGATGGATCTGCCGGGCACTTTGGAAACTGAGTGGTGAGCAGATACTAAGTTTACCCATCCTCTTTTACCAAAGAGGTTCTTTGAACTCAGAACATTAGTAAACTACACGTCCTTCAGGAAATATGTCAGCACTGTTCTGGGTACTGGAAGAAGAATGAAGAGCAAGACAGGCATTGACCTTGACCTCCTGGAGCCTGTAATCTAAAAATGGAAATAATAACTGCAATCTTCTGGGGTCCAATTTGCCACCTACTTTCCAACTGGGATGATAAAGTCAAAATAAAAAAAAATATCCAAGGGCAAGGGTGACATTATGGTACTACAAGAAGCCTAAGGACACAGACTCTTTGGATACACAGGTCAACTACACTCGGTATGTCTGAAGTTCTTTTCAACTAATTCTTTCCTTGATTGTAGACCTTTTAAGAACTCGTACCCTACAGTTGGCAAGTAGATGTCACAGCAGGAATATCTGGGGTCATTTACTAGAGACTTTGTTCCTGTGACTTGGGTGAGACTCATAGGGACATGTATGCTTGAATCCAGGTCCCTTTATTCACTGTCCTTGTTCTATGTCCCCTGTTGTTCCACCATCACAACCTAAGTTAGGGTCCTGCACTGACTCACACAGGCCAATGTCAGCCAGGTCACTTCTCACTGCTACCACTCCTGGTAATGGTGACACATAGCACTATCATGTGCTCCTGATGTCCGGGGCAGAATTCTGAGGCATGTTACTCAGATAACACCATCGAATGGCACAGGCAACGAGTCCATATGTGGCTCCTGCTTAACCTTTGTAATGAAATCTCCATCCAGGACTCCTCTGGCACTCTGAGTTTCTCTTTGCAGTTGCATGGCTCTTCTTCCTAAGGTTTTGGCAATTACGTATTTTAAGAACTGCGTTCTCCTATATTATGAAACAGGTATATCCACTCATTTTATTAGATTCGTGGGGACTGTCAATATAGTGTGTATTTCAGAGTTTTGAAAATGTTGCGAGAAGTTATGAAGGAGTGCTGGAGGGTGGCTCAGTGATAACGCACTTGCCTGGCATGTGTAAGGACCCAGGTTCAAACCCCAGCACCACATTCATAACTAAGTGTTGGAGAAACAAAAGAAGAAAAAGAAAAAGAAAAGATGAAAATTGAGTTACATTGATTCTCCCTTTCTCTCACTCTCTTTCTTTTTTTTTTTTCCCCAAAGAAGTTACGAAGGAGCTAAGCGTAGTTCTAATCAGCCAGGTGCTGCCCAGGATTACTGATCAAGGGCACACCCCAAACTGCAGTACGTACCAGGGGAGAAACGTATGACAAACCCTGAGGACTCGTCTCCGAGCTTCAGCAATAATTACTGCAGTTTTATCTGTTCCTGTGCATCTTTATTGCAATTTTTTATTTTGAAAGTGAGTGATTGATGGTGTTTCCAGGTGAGGTGAGAACACAGGAGGACAGTCAGTCCTGGGTTGCTGGTGCCGAAAGGAGAAGAAGAAGAAGGACTCTGTAGACTGGAGAATGCACCCGACTGAAAATAATAATCTGAGATGAGATGGATTCACAAATGTCACACATCCTCCCAAGGGTATGTAGAATTTAATTCCTTTTCCTGGGCATCATGAGTGTTTAAGTCCCAACCCATAGAATGTGGCCAAGAGGATGATATGCCCATTCTGTCTAGACTAAGCCCTGAAATTGTCCAAATCCTCCTTCTTACAAAACTCACTTGAGAGATACTTCTTGGAACCCATCAGGGTGTAAAGATGCCACATTATGTGGAGAGGCCCCACGTGGACACCCCAGGTAAGTCTCTCAGGACCATCAGTGCCACCTGTCAGCTGCAGGAGAGGCCCTGTTGGAGTTCCCAGTCCATCCAGCTCCCGTCTGAGGTCTCAGGGAGCACAACCACACAGCCAACTCAACCCCCATGAGTTGGGAGAGAAATGTTGCTGTTTCTAGCCATTACATTTTGGGGTGGTTTGTTCCATAGCAATAAATAACTGAAATATAATTAGTACTGAAGTATAATGCTTCCACAATGGAAAGTAGTCAAGCAGCCTTGACCGGAGGCTGGCAAGAGCTGGAGGGGCCTTGAGGAGGCTGTTGGTAAAGCTAGGAAGGGCTTTGAGAAAAATTGGTTTCAGAAGTTGGAGAAAACGGGACTCAAGTTATGCAATGGTGGGATAATTTGTTCAACTGTTGCCTTTGGTGGCATTGAGGAATATAAGTGCTGTTCGTGAACTTGAGGATTGGCTAAACCATTTCTTGAAAAATTTGTTGAAAATTTCTCATTGTATTGGTCAAGCAAGGTATAGGGCCAGTCCAGACTCCAGTGCAGCAGAATGAACTCCACTTCCTGTAGAAGGAGAGGCAAAGAGTGTGTGGTCCTCCATAGTCTCCTGAAAGGGAGGTTGGGCATCTGAAGGGTATTTATTACCCTGGTAGGTAGTGAGAGGGCACAAAATAATCCAGACCTCTAGCTTAAGAGATGGGAAAGTGAAGGGAAGTGTATAGAATCCTCAGATATCGGAAAGAGCAATGGGCTGGTTTTGTCTTTAGTTAGGGAGGCTCACCAATTCTTCAGACCTGCTTTTCTCTGGTTTCTTTGGTCCCTGAATGTGATTGAGTAGACCAGCTAGAATAATCACAGGTGTAAGTGGGAAAGTTACTCCCACTAAGAAACAGTAAGGCACTTTCATTTTTTTAAATGTTCAGTTAGGCAGCTAGTCTGGTTTTCAGTTAAACAGATCTAAAATCCACACCCAAGTGAAAAACTTGGCTTTGCCTTAAAGCAAAAGACCATCATTGTCAAGATACAGGATGTTTCATTTTTATCACAGGAAGAGATGTTAGGGTTGGTTAATGCCTTTAGAAATTATTTATCCCTGAAAATCTCCAGTGTATTATACTGAGGTAGACTGGAAATTAGGAGGCATTAATCTGAAAGGGGAAAAAAAAAACTGCTCTCTTCCTGAATATCAGAATAACAAGATGCCTTGGTTACAGCCAACCCCCCAAATACCTAAATAGTTAGGTCTTTCCAGTCGTAACAGACATCGAGTTAGCAGCTGTGTTCTATTAAGTTGCTTGCGTGTGTCCTGAACAAGGTTAGCAATACCTTTGCGCATAGCTTTTATTTGTTCATGATCATTTGAAGGTTAATGAAGGGGCCCGGGAAAACATCAGGATAAGGGTGCAGCTTGCATTTAGAGGACATGGCTTCCCTTTCCCCATCACTTCCTGATATTCACAATCACCCTCTCTTCATTCAGAGGGACAGGTGTGGGCTAGCAACTGCTGCTGCAGACCAAATTCAGACAGGTTAGGAAAGGGGTGCTAGCGAGGCAGGAGAATAAGAATAAGGTGAACTCTAGTCGCACAGAGAGGGGTGTGCTTCTGCATTTATTGTGTAAGGGAGAAGGACAGAGTCCTGACCGGACTTCTCTCAGATCCATTTAATTCATGGGTGGTGAGGTCCTTAATAGACACTCCAAGAACTTCCAATTTGCGCCTTCGATTTTTAAAACTCCAGCGGAACTGCAGAGAGTGAAGTGAAGGGAGCTCCTAGCAGTCTGTGCTCTAGGAAAAGCTGGTTTAGGAAGGACGTGGGTGCTGGGAAAGTAGGTAAAACAATGGCACTGTTAAATTGCACACCCAGTTTCCTTAACCTACATGCCCTGTTTCACATAAAGACAAACCATTTGCCTATCTGAGGGTCCAGGGCTCTGCTCATGCTGCTGTGCGTCAGGCCATCGATGATCCGGGGTCACCTTTTCTCACAGCACCCAGCTCAGGAACCGGTGGTCCTGGCTAAGCACTGATCTTTCCATATAGTTGGTTCCCTTCTTCCTGTGTGCCTTCCTTGTTATTCTCTTCCCTGTGCGTTTTTCTTTCTGTCCTAAGAAAGATTCCCAGAGTACAAGAAAGCTGGATTCTAGACTTTGTGCTTTCTTCAACTCATTGAATAAATTCATGCTAGCTAGCACACCATCCATTCTCCACTATAACCTGGAAGCTTTAAGCCTCATTTTAACTTCTAACATGCTTTGAAGTGAGAATATGAGTCTGATTCTCTCAAAGACCCTGATTTTTTTTAACATGGCCCAGAAGTTTTGTGAAGAAGATCAATGTGACTTTTCTCTTTTCTGCAATATGTCCTTTTGTTTTGATAAACACAAAAATAATTAGTCCAGATGAACAGAGGAGCACAGTCTTTGGAGAAAAATTAACTTGTGTGTCTTACACAGGAGCCAGCTGGTATTTCTACAATATGTTTTCTATTCTGAGCCAAAATACTAACAATAGCACACAACACAGTTGGAAGTAGAAGTACAAGGGCCACGGAGTGTGAATTTCCCCCAATATGTCACCGCCATACAAACATCTGTTAGTAAGGAGCAGGTGTGATCCAGGGGGTGCATTAGTTGACATTATTTGAAATGTCTCACTTGTTACTCTGGTTTTGGTAAGGTTACTGGTGGCTTTCAGTTGGACTAGGAGAAAACATGGGGGAATTTGGTTTTCATTTATAAAATGTGCTTGGCTCCCAACCGTGAGGAAAGACACTCTCTGATGATTGCACTGATGGGCAGGATTATCAGAACAGAAGAAAACAAAAAAACAGGCCAAAGTGACCAGTGAGCATTGGCCTAGGAGGGTAAGAATTGAGCATGACCTTGAACTTGCATGGTCTTGTGAGGGCAACTCAGACAAGGCAGTTCAGTAGAGGGCATTTTTGCTTGGTCCGTGGATGAGCAAGCATCTCTCTTTAAAAAAAAAAAATAAATAAATAAATAAAAAACTTGAATGACTTTATTAATTATTATTATTTTCTGATGACCTTCTAGATTTCCAGGCTCAGAACATGGATTTTGTTCTCAATAATTTCTCTACTCTCCCTGCAATGGATTTGTGCCTGTCTCTGAACCGTCTATTTCTTTCACCTCTTTCCTCTGTTGATTCTCTCTTACCATCCTGATTTGGAATGCATGAAAAAAAAAATGAACTCGCGGCTAGAAGAGCTCCGTGTTCCATATGCCTGGTATCACTCTGTTTGTATCACTTCTATAATCATCAAATTTTGCCTTGCTTTGGACTTTTTTTCAGATGTCTTCCATCCCCTACTACTGCCTAACAGATGTCAGGCAGTATTTTCCAGATGATCAATTCTTCCATAGCATTTTGTTTTGTACCTTGTACCCAACAGAGCATCAGTCTAGTTCATAATTGAAATTAATAGCTGATAAGTTATTTCTCCAAGTAGATATGATGAAAATACCAAGAAGATTAAGAGCACAAATGAGCAGTGGAATAAGAGCAGCAGTAACACAAGTTTTTGAAAACTTATAGGTTCCAAGTCCTGTACAAATTGCTTTCTATATTTTCTTTTAATCTAAGAATAAACAGATGCAAATTTTATTTCCTGTTATTGTTATATGTTTTTACATCATTTCACAGATTAAAAAACTGAAGAGCAGAGAGGATCCTTGTCCAAAGTTGTAGCACATAAGCATCAATAATAAATTACAGAGAACTTGACCCAAAGCCTAGCAAAAACAGGCTTTTCTGTAGCTTAGACTCTGTATTCTTCTAGATTATAAATGGCAAGCAGCTTGGGGTGCCCTCACGCTCTTCTGCTCCTGAGAAGCCTCCTAGACTCCATGGACCTTAAACTAAGTACCCAAGTGCTGTTGCAAGATTCCAGGGTTGAGGGTTATGGTTTAGATATAAGGTGTCCCCTAAAAGCTCATGTAAGGGATAATGCAAGGATTTTCAGAGCTGAAATGATTATATTATGGGAGGTGTGACCTAATTGGTGGATTAATCCACTGATATGGATTAACCGTGAGGTAGCTCTAGGCAGTTGTGGTATGACTGGAGGAAATTACTGCGGTCTCAGGGGTATGCCTTTGGGGTTTACATTTTGTCCCTGGTAAACTGAGCTCAGTTTCTCTGCTTGCTGGCTGTCATGTCCTGAGCTGCATTCTTCCACCAGGCCCCTGTGCCATGATGTTCTACTCACCTTAGGCCCAGAGCTGTAGGGTGCAGACTGGAGACTGAACCTCTGAAACATGAGTGAAAATAAACTTTTCCTCCTCTCCACTTTTCTTGTCTGGTCCTTTGGTCACAGTGGTGCAAAGCTGACTAAAGCAAGGGTCTGTGGGGCAGCAAGGACTACCCCCTCTGATGCAGCACTCAGGGCCTTGGCAGGAGCATGCGTGGCACTCTGAGGGTCCAGGAAGTGCTAACAGGGCTTCTCCTGCTACTGTGCCTGCTCCACAGAGCTCACATTCCTGTAATCAAAGACTCCCAAATACAACCACACCAAATATGAAGTGATTGAAATACTGGCAACGAAAACTGGAAAAC